>JAJGQC010000484.1:0-25000 GCA_021014325.1 Plazaster borealis
CTCCTCCATTTCCCCCAAAAATAGCCGCCGCGAATAAAAACCAAACAAACAAAAAAACAATTTTGGGAGAAAATGGTAATCTGTCACAGAGTACGCTCATGGGTAATTTTGTTTTTTTATTCCAAAATTCCTTAATGCCTGATGCTTTTTTTCTCTTCCATAATAAAAAAGCCTCTCTCTATCTGATTTCGTAAGTCCCAAAGTCAAAAAATGCATGATGCTTTTCCCTCTTCTATTAAAAAAGGATAGCTGCCATAAATAAACATTTTTCCTGTCAGAAAACGAACAGGAATCTGCATACAGCGCGCTCCAGTGTTTTTTTTCCCTTCCTGCCCGTTTCCAAGATTCCTTAATGCCAGATACTTTTTCTCTCCTCCATAGAAAATAGCCACCACAAAAATGTATCTCGTGATCATGAGTGATTTGTTTTCCCTTCCTGCCCGATTCCATGGAAGCTAAAAATTTCATAATGCCCGATGCTTTTTCACTCCTCATTAAAAAGTAGCTGCCGCAACTATACATTTGAACATTTACGGAGAGAAATAACAAGAATCTTCACACGGCACGCTCATGGATGATTTTTCCCTTCCTGCCTGATTTCGTTCAGCCCAAAATTCTGCCACAGTGAAAATTCCGCCCCACTAAAAAAGTAGCTGTCGCAAATGAACAAAAATCATAAATACATATTTGCGAGAGAAAATGAACAAGAGTCTTCATTGGTGATTGGTGATTTTTCCCGTTCCTGCACGATTCCCCGGAAGCTCAAAATTCTATAATGCCCGATACTTTTTCCCTCCATTACAAAAATAGTTGCCATAAATATACATTTTTCACAGGAGCAAATGAACAAGAATCTTCACACCTTGCGTTTTTAGTTTATGTTCTAGCGCTATAGTATCTTGGGCGCGGTAAGTGAACATAATATGCTTTATTCTTCTACCTTGTATGAGAGTGTGTGAGTACATGTAAGAGAGAGAGAGAAGGGCTATGCATCATTTTCACTGCTAGGCTATTATAGGTTCACATTGTAATAGTTATTTAAAGGCACTTGGCAGTGGTATTTTGTCAAAATAAAGCTTTTTTCGTTAATATGTACATTTTGATGAGTGGAATGTGAATAAACAATTAACTAAGGTTAAAAAATTGTGTTTTTAATTTAATTAAACATTTAAAAATAGGCCCCCGTTTACATGGCGCTGTTCGTGACGTCAATCGAGGCGCGGGATATTTGAAGAGAAAATGTGTAGTCTGGCCCTGTACATTACGTCTGGGTACCTGGTTAGTATGATGCGTTTTCGTATTCGGATGTCACCCAATGCAATCCTAGGAGAGTGTACATTCGACGTTTATACAAGGTTTTCACCGGTCCCGAACTGTCCCATGCGCGTTTCTATGTCTTAAAAAACGGAAGATACGGGCACGGTCATAACGAGAACACGGATAATACGAGGTATTCGAGCGGCCCCGTGATGACAAATCGGATTGGCGTGCCGCGGCGCGGCATACAGCTCAAGTCGATCCGAACACCAGAAACATGTTCGCTGCAGCGCTGAAAACGATGTCGGACCGGACCACTTTGCCCTCGTTAGCCTGACTTTCAATGCCCGTAACTGCCTATATTAGGGATCTGCAGGAAACAAATGCTGACTGACCCCATCTTTAGTCGTTTTTCTGCATCCAGCAGCAATACACCTGGTCGGCATTGCCGGGAAAATGCACGAAAAATCCCTTTTTTGGGATAACCAAACGAAACGTACAAGCTCACTACTTGCACGTAAATGCAGGCAAGTTCGAGGGGGGTCGATGTTCGATCGCGGCGAAGTCTGCCTCGATTGACATCACAAAAAGGGATGGGCGGAGTCACCTTCAAACAACTTTATCAATTTTTTTAACATATAAATCGTGACAAACAATTACTCAAAAAATTGTTTTATTGTTAATATACATACTCTTCTGTAAAAAAACCCCCAAAAACTATTTCCAGGTGACTTTAAGCCTCTCCACAACTATTGCTCCTCTGTTGTAATCATAGTTTGAACCAAATCAAAATGGCAACACTACAACAGGCTGTTTTTTTACAAAACCATTTTTTCAGGTGAAACAATAGATAGGGACTTATGAACGGCCCACATACTAACATTTCAATGAACCACCTGTCCCAAATTTTGAAAATCTTTCATACTTGGCCTACAGGGCCAAGCCAAACTTTGGATAGATTATGCCTTGAAAAGTGCATTCATTGGACGATTCAGTGGTAGAAAATCTAAGTACGCACATGTCCAAGAATTCAACACAATCAATTTAGCATCAGGAGAGAATGCAAAAATCTATTTGCAGCGTATTAGAAAGGCCGCAATGTGAATCTAGGTAGGTTATGGAGAAGATCAGATAAGAGACAAATTTCTCTCCTCCCTACCTGCCAAGTGTCACACTGCGAGTCTAATGTCGTTGCCTCACATGGCAAACTGCGCAATGCTTTCTAGATCTAGAATCAGACAGTGCAACCCCATCAAAAGGCTAAGTTACATTTTCGGCCCAAACAGATGAGATAAATAAATAACAAGAGGAGGTAGAAACCCTCAAAATTAGAAATCCAAAAACCAACTCAGCCCCTGGCCAAAGTCGTGACTAGTATGCTGCGCATTCACCTGGTCGAATACATGGCCGAAGCGATAGTAGTGACCGCACCTATCGTAATTGAAGCCCATATTCCAGCAATAGGGGGCTACAGGCTATCGATCCAATAATAGCAACTAAAGATCAAGTACCATTTGTGACAACTGTCTGATTCCAGGCCACAAATGGCGCGATTGCAGAAAATGTCAAAGGGGACATTGACAATAGAAAAGGTCAAAACAAATACCAAAGCCAAATGCGCAAAAATCAAGATTTTTAGAAGGGGAGTTAGACAGCAGCACTCACTGCTCATCCTCCCAATCTAGATCAAATAAGCCAGACATATCTTCTCCTTTACAATCAACCTATGTTGGTTGTGAGGAAGTTGACTTACAATTAAGTGCACGAAACTTACGGAGCTCACCGTGGCCACCCCAGGCCCCTCTTCGGGGCACAAGCAGCCAGAGGGATTACCCCTCCATGGCTTGACGCACCCTGACCCTCCCTACGCCACTGTGGATACCACAGCAACCGCCTACGCTGAGGGCTCGGGGCGCTGTCGGCCACTCAGGCCATTGGCCATGGTGTTTTTTTTTGTCTTCTTCTTATTTCCATCTGTAAATATCCCATAGGATTTGTACACGCATTTTGTTAACTAAAAAAAAAAATACTTAGCTTACATGTAGTACAAAAGAGCCAGATCCTATATCATGTTAAAGGTTAGGTCATGAAGTTAGGGTAAAATGTAAATAGCTTAATTTAAATAATTAGTTTACTTAGTTATAATGACATGAATATTTAATTAGCCAATCTTATGACCTTTTTTTGATTATATACTTGTGGGATACTGTATAACTATTTGATGGCCTAAAATGCCTGACGACGCCACAATGACATAATTTATTCCGCGTTTGTACAAAACCCATGGCTCTGAAAAGTGTAACTGTAAGTATTTGCTTGGTAAAAAACACAACTTTCAAAATAAGTTCAACTTTAGTTACCTATAATACACAAATCATTTTGAAAACACAAATGCTTTCAACAAGTCATTCCAGGCCAATAAAACTAGTTAAAGTACAATATATTCTCACGACAATCAACGATTTTAAGTGACAAATCTGACACCATGGCTATATAGCTTGCGGTACCGGTATTGCGCAATCACTGCATAGTGTGGGAGATTGCCGCACAGCGCCTCATTTTTGAAATAAGCTACAGTATCAAACGTGCAGACGTTAACAACTTTCTTGTCCCACGTAAAGTCATTGGATTTCTCTCGCGACAACTCTTGTCCTATGGCCTGTGTGGTAAATAAAATTGTTTGCACGGTGCGCTAGGCCTATGTGTTCTCTACGGAAGCGTATTTAGGACATCTGGCAAAAAAAGTATACGTCCGATCATCAAACTTTTTTCGATGATACACTGTACAATGTGTAACTCATTGCAAGTCATTATTCACCCGATAACCACAGATCAGTTTATCAAAAACAATGCTATTACTTTGTTTTTCCACACGAGTCAATTTAATAATGATTTTTTTCCGCTTTTCTTTGTTTGTAGAGACGTTAATGCAATGCAAAGAGACAAGATTTTTTTGGTGAATCGCGCAGACTTACAACTGTACGAAGTTACAACTACATTTTTAATACATAGCATACGGACCAAAAACCATCAACCCGAAATAATTTTATGCCAATTATAACTCAATGATATTCGATTTTATACCCGGACACAAGTCTCTTTGACGCAAGCGCAAATAATTACAATTCAAAATGTGTTTATTTAGTGAATATCCGGCGTGGCGCGATGGACAGTGCCACTGACTGGGAACCACAGAGGCCCAAGTTCTAGGCCCGTGACTAGTTTCAATTTTTCTTTCTCATATTTTACTTACGTATAATGCTTCCCGTATTTCAATGGATGTTAAAAACTTTTTATTTTTTCTAATTTCTGGCTCCCGATGGATTTTATAAGGAAATAAAATTAGTTCATTGGATTTGTGCATGACCAATTGATGAAATTCCTTTGTACGTTTAGGGTTTTCGTTAACAGAAATTGGATGGGGATAAGTTACATACCATCTTGTACCCTATCAAATTTCTTAGTATGAAAAACTCTTTTTTGTCATCGTGACGTCATCAGGTGTGAAGTTACGGTAATTCAAAGCTTATTACTTGAAAAGTCGTAATGTTTGTGCTGTCTTGTAGCTTACAACACTTGTGACATTTTATTCATAAGGATAACCCCAGTTTGACCTTTACTTCCAGTCCAAACAGGAAGCTCTGAAATGTAAAAAATCGAATCTCCTGAACCACAAGTCATAAAGCTGTTATGTTTGTGCTGTCCTGTAGCTTAAAACACATGTGACGATTTATTCAAAAAGATGACCTCATTTTGACCTTTCCTGCCGATCCAAACAGGAAGTTCAAATTATAAAAATCATATTTCCTGAACCACATAAAGTCATAATCTTTGTGTCTTCTGGTAGCTTTCTTCACATTTGGCATTTTATTCAAAAAGTTGACCCACTTTGACATTTCTTTTTGGTCCAAACAAGAAGTTCAAATCAAACAAAACATGTGGTGTTTGTAAATTACAAACACAAGGTGTTCAGTTCAGGAAGTGTGTTTTTATAACTTGGTTTTAACCTACCCAATCTGTATAAAGCACTGTATACTCAGTACTTTCGCGAGTTATGTAAAAAGAAAAAACATTTTAAAAACCAGGCGAATCACCCCGGTGGGATTCAAACCCGTGACATTTGCATTGCTAGAGCAGATGTCTTACCTCTATACCATCGAGCTAGTGTGTCTTTGTTGGCCAAAAAAAAGTGCTCACATTACGTTTTTGCGTGGATTAGACTATAAATTGAGTTGGTGCGCCTTACAAGCGACCACTCCAGTGTGCTCTCTCTCTTCTGCAATTATTTATGTCACTTGAGCTCCTATTGTGTTCAATTTCATATCTGTGGATAGGGCTCTGTACCAGGATTCTACTGGACTCTTTTTGTGCTGTGTTTGTGATTCTACATATTTGAGTTTTTTATAGAAATGTTTCGCTGAGTTTTCTTCTGTATTGGGACTTCAACCATTTTTGCCATCTACTTGTACATGGATTCTTCATTCACCTCTGTTTATTGAACCTGTCCTTGGTAATCCGGGATAACCTTCTAACTTGCCTAATTTATTGTATTGTGCTAGTTTTGGCACCTTGCTACTGGAATAATGAAATCATTCATCCTTCTGTTGATCATCTTCCTGTTTGGTCTCACACCTTGTGATGACTCATTACTTGGGCCTATTACAAGCACTTGTTGGAATTACATGTATATTGGAACGAATGTACAGTATGGAAAACAACATCCTTGACATCATAAATATTTGAGTTTTTGCATTCCTTACTACTGCAACTCAAGTTCTACCTTTCAGCTTCAACTTCTAACATCTGGTGACATCAATCCTAATCCAGGACCTACATGTATTTCCTGTAACTCTGACAACCCTAGGTTTTCAGTTCTCGTTTGTCTCCTTTTACTTATGATCGTGATGAACTGTTACTATTGAACTTTGCTTCCAGTTCTATTGATTTCAATTATACCCTGGACCCTTCTGTTTTGGATCATATTAAGCATCTTGGATCAAATGTCACTCAAAGTAATAACTCAAGATGCAATCCACGTACACATAGAGGGAAAAAGGGTGGTCGTCGACAGATGAAACAGTTACCCACTTCCATATTGAATACCTCCATTGACTATCATCATTTAACTGTACAGTCTAATAGGAATCTTCGTTTTGCGCTGCGGAATACTCACTCTGTTAAATCCAAGGATAAATATACTGCACTCTGTGATTTTGTAATCAGTCATCAGTTAGATATACTTGCCATCACAGAGACATGGCTAACTGGTTAGGAGATTGAGATAATCGTACTCTTGCTGACATCAGTACCTAACTATGTTTTCAACCACTCTCCACTTCTCCACTCAAGGGCAGGTGGTGTTGGTATCATTGTGAGAACTGGTATCGACATAAAAATTCATCAAAGTCAAGAATATAGAGCTTTTGAACACATGGTGTTCACTTTATCATCAATGTCATCATCTTTCCGTCTACTTATCATCTATCGACCTCCACCTAACAAGAAAAATAATCTCACATTTCCGATGTTCCTTGAAGAGTTTGGATGCCTAATTGAATCACTTATCGCTGTCCCCTGCAGTTTTCTCTTGTCAGGTGACTTTAATTTTCATATGGATGTTCCCGGCAATCATGAAACTGTTATTTTTCGTGACTTGTTAGATACTTCCAACCTTCAACAACATGTTACTTCATCTACTCATATCGCTGGACATACACTGGATTTACTGATTTCTAATATCACTGATGATTTAATTACTTCGGTTTCAACTCATCATGATCTTCCTTCAGACCATGCTGCTGTGAAGTGTCTAATTAATGTTGCTCGCCCACCAGCATCAACTAAGAAATAATCTACTCGCAAACTTCGTTCAGTTGATATGGCTCCTTTTAAATCTGATATTTGTAACTCTTCTTTGATGACAGACCCTGCCACCGATTTAGATGAGCTTGTATGCAGTACGACTCTGTTCTTAAGGTTATTCTTGATCATCATGCTCCTGAAGTTGTAAGATCCGTCATACTACGCCCTCATGCTCCATGGTATAGTGATACTCTACGTGCAGCCAAGCAGGAGAAACGTCGCCGTGAGCAAAAATGGTTAAAATCAGGCCTTGCTGTGCATGATGAGTTATACAAAGAACAGTGTATCATATACAGAGACCTTGTTACCAGTGCTAAATCTAACTATCATCGTCGTAAAATATCCAAGTGCAACCAACGAAATCTGTTCCGTGTTATTGACAAGCTTTCTTCTCCCAAGTGTATGAAAAAGCTCCCAAGTTTTGACAATCCTATTGATTTGGCCAATAATTTCGCTAATTTCTTTGAGGATAAAATTAAGAAATTGTATGGTAGATTTGATAATATTCATCCATCACCCATCTCCATTGATATTCATGATCATTGTAATTCTTCGTTCACCACATTTCGTGTAGTCACTTCTGATGAAGTGATGAAGATGATAAAATCTTGTACGGTTACCTCCTGCAAGTTGGACCCTCTGCCATTATCTGTTTTTAAGGAGTGTTGTTCTGAATTGCTGCCAGTCTTCACAGAGATTATTAATAGGTCTTTGTCTGTTGGTCATTTCCCTGATCATCTTAAGGAGGCCTGCATCCTGCCACTTCTGAAAAAGCAACATTTGGACCCTGAGTGTTTGTCAAATTATCGTCCTATCTCTAACTTGAGATTCATCTCCAAATTGATTGAGCGTGCAGTTGTTAGTCAACTTCAAGACTGTATCTCTGTGAAAATAACCTCCATGCTAAAATGCAGTCTGCTTATCGTCCTTTCCACAGTACTGAGACTGCTCTCATTCGTGTACAGGATGAAATCCTGTGTGCACTGGGCAATCATAAGGAAGCGATCCTTGTGCTGTTAGATTTTTCCGCTGCTTTTGACACTGTCGACCATAAGCGTCTCCTTCAACGTTTATTTTCTCACTATGGAATTACTGGAACTGCCCTTAACTGGTTCTCTTCTTATCTGAACAATAGAACACAGCATGTTCTCATCAACAATGCTAAATCTGATCGTCATCATCTCTGGTGCGGTGTTCCTCAAGGTTTAGTAGCTGGACCTCTTGAATTTATAATGTTCAGTGCACCCTTACAAGACCTCATTGCTGCCCATGGTATTTCTAGTTGCTTATGCGGACGACACCCAGCTTTACGTTACATTTGATCCAGCTGATCGTGCTTCTGCCATTGCTAAAGTTGAATTATGCATTCAAGATGTCAAATCTTGGGCTTCGTCCAACAAACTCGCTCTGAATGACTCCAAAACTAAGATCTTATTTTTAAGATCTCGTTTCACAAAAAAGTTTTCTCCACCACCCTTACATATTGCCCAGTCTGTTATTGAACCATTTGAATATAATGTCTGTGTTATTATGGGTTCTTCATTGTGCATGAGTAGACATGTTGATAATGTTTGCAATGCAGCTCTCATGGCTATCAGAAAAATAGCACAGATTCGCCGCTACCTGGATGAAGCTACTACTCTTCGTCTTGTTCATGCTTTTGTCACAATTAGACTTGATTCCAGCAATTCTCTTCCGTATGGACTCCCTGATAAAGATCTCGCTAAAATTCAACGTGTACAAAACACTGCTGCTCGCCTCGTTTCTTGCTTGCCTCGTTCTCACCATATTACACCAGTACTAATGAAATTGCATTGGCTCCCAGTTAAGTTTCGTACAATTTACAAAATTCTTTTGTTAACTTTCAAAGCTCAAACATGTCAATCTCCTGCTTATTTATCTGAACTTGTTCACCATTATTCCCCTACTCGGACTTTACGTTCATCTCAACAGTCATTGCTTACCACAACTACAAGAGAGTTTTTCCTTTTTTTTATGGTCAAAGATCATTTTCTTATGCTGCTCCATTTCTTTGGAATAGTCTTCCTGTGCATATTCGCCAGGCTAGTTCTTTACACTGTTAAAAACTCATTTGTTTGAAGCTGCTTATTTGTAATCTGCCTATACTTTAATTATCTTTCACTTATTGTATAATTATTTTCTTGTTCTCTTGATGCGCTTAGAGGCTTTGGCATTAGGCGCTTTACAAATGTCTTTATTGTTATTATTATTATTATTATTATTATAACAAAGCCTCGTGCTGTATCAGGCTTCGTGGCTGAGCAATGAACCTTCTGATCAATGGAGCAGAACAGCCCGCCACAGTGCTTTTGCATATGTACACAGAAACTGCGGTAAATAGATACGTAGTCTTTAACGTCCGATTTCGACCAGAAGTTAAGGTCAAATTGGTATCATATCTTTGCAAAAAAGTGAGAAGGCTTACAGACCTTCAACCTGATGTAAAAATTTAGATACAATTATAAGTAGTTATTGAGATATGAATTTTTGAATATTTCAACTTCCGATTTGAACCGGAAGTCGGGGTCAAATGGGGTCACACTTAAGTATCGTTTGTTTAGTGTTTAATGTCCTTCCCGATGAAGTATAGATTGTACAAATCCAGTATGGGGTTCTGGAGCTTTGATTTTTGTGAAATATTAAACTTTGAATTCATGTTTTTCAATACCTGATAACGTCATCATGATGTAACTGAAATGATTTCTTCTCCTAATAAATATTTAACTATATATAAGTTTCAAGCTTATATGAGCTTGGAAAGTAGGCTTTTGTTAGCGGACAACGTTTGCGTATTTTTGAGTTCGAACAGACATAAGAATACACTAGAGATTTAGTGTTTGTTGGAACAAACACTAGGTGTTCGGATTTCATTAGGGTCAGTGTTGTGTCAATGTGTGAACTATTCTATTGAGTCGATGAAAAGATTGTTGATAGCCTTTGAAATTTCAAAGTGTAAATCAATTACGTACAGGAAATAAATGCTTACGTTCCTACTAATAAGACTGCACTGAGCTCTAGAATGTGTATTAGTTGAACCATGGTTGAACATGTGACAATTTTCATGTCAATATTCATAAACTGTACCGATAGTTAGTAAAAAATCACGCCAGGCGCACGGCACTGATTGTAAACAACTACGGTTGAGCCACGTTGGTCTGTAACAACCGTCTTGACTGGCTAGCTATACCATCCGTTGCCAGTCGCGTGGGGTATATGCCATGCTGCGTTAGGCAATGGATTAAGATTAAAGGCCAATTTCTCTGATAGATCTATGAAAATTTGATTTGTTCCAATGTATAAAACAATAAGTATTCAATACCCTTTGTTTTCAAGAAATAACAACGAATTTATCGTTCCTAGTTTGCAAATTCTGCATGGTTGTTAAACCAAAAACTCAAAATTTGATTAAATTAATTACATTACCCAATAATTCATGGGGTGACGTCATTATGTTGTCGAAATTTCTGTTTTATCTAATCATCAGGTGTAATATTGTTGCCAAGTTTCAGTTATCAAAAATCACCTAAACAGGTCAGCAAAATCGGTCGTTTAGTTGATATTTACCACCAAACCAACAGAAGCCTAGGCTATCAAGAACTTTCTGCACTCAGCTTTTCATTGGACTACCGTCGAACGTCGCATACTTCCGAGTCTTTTTCACTTATCACAGAGCCAATAATTGTCACAGAGCGCAGTAAACAAACGACCACTAACTTGGTATAGCGCCAGCATGGATATGACATCAATTGTACATTTCACACAACATATGGGCCAGCTAGCTACAGTCTTATTGGACTTTGAACCGTTAAGGTCAATGGCCCTTTTGTACCACACGCTGGCTGCGTTGTCAACAGTTAAGGGAACCGGGAAAGCGCCCATACCTTATGCGTGCATGAGATAGCCAGTGTGTGGTACGAACAAAAAGTGTATGTAACGTGTAGGCCTATACTTTTATTGTACGTTATCATAAAATGTGGCAACAGACACGTGCACTTTGACGTCCAGATTTGACCCTATGCAAATGTTAAAAAGTTATCATCTCTGTGCAAATGTTTGAGCAGGATCACTCATCTATAACGTAATGCAAAATTTATGTTGAAATATTGCGTAGTTTTTGAGATCAGAATTTGTGAAATTGTTCAACTTCCGGTTTGAACCGGAAGTCAAGGTCAAATGGGGTCACTTTGTGTTAAGCGCTTGTTGATTTTTTATCGAACTGTCCGATGATATGTAGATTGTCAAAATCCACCATGTGGTTCAGAAGTTATGATTTCTTAAAAATATTTAACTTTGATTTGTTGTAATTGGTTACCTGATGACGTCATCATGACATCATAAAGTTTGTGTGGTCTTGATAATAAGGTCCAATTGTCTGATGAGTTTCAATGTTAAATTCAATTTTAATCTTGAGTTATGTTATAGAAAAGCCCAAAAATGATGTTTTTCAAGAAAAAAAACCAAAGGCAAACTTTGACCTAGGGTAACGACCGGGAAGAGAAGGTCATACGATTTTTACGTTAACTTCTTAAATGTAGCCCTAGTCTTGAACTATCTGATGCCCAGCTATGAACATCATAGCTTTCAAATTCAATGAGATACAGCTAATACTAAATGGTCCCTTTTTCAACTTTAAAAACCTTGTTATTCGACACCTGGTGATGTCATCATGACGTAACAACTTTTAGAATCATCTACAAGGTATACTCTAACGACATGCAAAGTTTCAAGTTGATTCGATTTTCGCAACTATGCGTTTGCTTGCGGACAAACGACTCTGAGAAGAAGAATAAAAACTTAAAAAAAAAAAAAAAAACGAACAAAAACAATAGGTGTTCGGCTGTTGCCCGAACACCTAAAAAACGAACAAAAACAATAGGTGTTCGGCTGTTGCCCGAACACCTAAAAAACCGAACAAAAACAATAGGTGTTCGGCTGTTGCCCGAACACCTAATTATTAGAAGTTTTCATCGGGGTTTCAAATACAGTGAGTTGGATACTCATGAATTATAGGTGCATGAAACATTGATTGTTCAAAACATATGCACTGATGATGATGTCATTAAAATAAGTCAAGCATAGTATGAGCTATCGGTTGCATTTTTTAGACATTGATTTTCATTCATTCAGAACGGTGGGTTAAATTTAGAATATTGAAAGAAAACACACTTGTTTTGGATAATTATGAAAGACAAAGGCAAGTCATAAAGACGGCAAGTCTAAGCCTCTCGTGAATTTTGACTAATAACATAATGAGTTGAGTACTATTTCTACCTATATGGTGCACCATACACTCAGCAAGGAAATAAGGATGGAACACAACAACGGGTGTGAAAACTTTATAGCTTTATTTCTCACATAAGTAAAAGTCATACGAATCACTGAAGCAGGTGGCCATCTCAGTTAAACTTCGTCTTCGATTCCATGGTCACCATGAGCCATCAAAAGGGCGAATAGGGGAACAACTTGACGCTGAACATGGCACAGGTTGAGCGGAATTTATAGTTCTGCAGTGTTATTGCGCCATTGATAAGCTTGCGTTATAAGTGCGTTGAACTGCGACACGTCAAAACTTGCACGGAAATCATGCCACTACAGTGCACGTAGGCTTTGGACCTCGTGATCAATAGAGCGGAACGTGCTTCCGAGGGCTATTACTAACGAAATGTTCAACTTACATTTTGAGCCGGAGGTCAAGGTCAAACGGGGTCACTCTTTGTGTAGCGTTTGTTGAGTTTTAAAATACCTGTCCGATGATGCATAGATTGTTGAAATCCATTAAATTATTATCGAGTTATGATTTTTTGAAATATTAAACTTTGATTTACTGTAATTCGACACCTGATGACGTAATCATTACGTCACAACAACTTGATGGAGGTTTCATCAAGTTTCTAACATGGTGTAAATTTGAAGTTGATCAAATGAACAGAAGTTAAGAATTTTGCCAGGAAATGATTTTTTTGTTAAGAATTGCAGAAAGGCAAACTTTGACCTTCCAGTACGACCAGAAGTAAAGGTCAAGTGAATTTGGCGTTAACTTTTTAAATGTTGCCCGTGTCTTGATCTATCATATGCCCAAATATGAATACCATAGCTATAATATTCAGAGACCTACAGGCATTGGCATGAGGGCACTTTTGACCTAAAATGGCTTGTAATTTGACACCCGATGACGTCATCATGACGTCATTGCTCACACACCTTCCGTTCGTTATGTTCTAACTTCACAGTAAGTTTCAAGTTGATCAAAGGTTTGCAAGTATGTTTTTTTTTGCGGACAAACGACTATCAGAAGAATAAGCAAAACAAAGAAAAAAAACCAAAAAAAAACGAACAAAAACAAGGAGTTGTTCGGGCTTAATACCCGAACACCTAACTAGAGATGTAGTGTTTGTACATTACAAACACAATGTGTTCGGTTCGCGAAGTGTGTTTTTATATTTTGGTTTAACCTTATCCCGATATGTATGAAGCACTGTGTAATCAATATTTTCGCGAGTTTTGTAAAAAGAAAAAACCAAAAAAACCAACTAGACTTATAGAGTTTGTGAAACAAACTCAAGGCGTATCGATGGGGTCAGTGTTGTGTTAATGGGTGAACTTTTCCTTTGAATCGATGAAAAGATTGATGATACATGTAGCTTTTGAAATGTCAAAGAGAGTAAAATGTAAGTATTTTATTTTTACCCTAGTAGTTTACACGGGAAACAAGTGCTTACGTTACTACTTAAGACTGCATTGAGCTCTACATAGAACGCGTATTAATTAAACATCTGTCACGTTTTTCAGGGCTTAGGAACCCATTGTTTAATTAAACAAGGTGTGCAATTTTGGTTGACTTTATTTTGTTGTTCACACAGAACTTTATTGAAGTATTCAAAAGGATCTAAAAAGCTGGATTCTCGTAAAAACTGCTGTTGATAAGAGTCAAACTAATGTTGATCTCTTGCCGATTGCATTTTCTCGGTTATCAAAAGTCATACAATCATCAAAAACAGGCCAGCACCCTCTTTTAGTCGCTATACTGCCAAGCCAACAAAAGGCTAACACGAGTCGACATTTGTCGCGGAGCCAATATTTATTGAACGACCACTAATTTGATATAGCGCCACCATGGATGTGACAAGGACTTTACGTTCTAGGTTAAATGTGGGTTATACACAGTCTTCTTGGACTTTGAACCTTTGGAACAATGGAGTGGAACAGCCAGCTGCGTGCTTGTGGGAATTATAACTAACGGAATGTTCAACTTATATTTTGAACCGGAATTCAATTTCAAATGGGGTCACTCTTTGTGTAACGTTTGTTGGGTTTTAAAAGACCTGTCCGATGATGTACAGATTGTACAAATCCATTGTGTAGTTCTTGAGTAATGAATTTGTCCAAAGTCTGACATTTGATTGTTAGCAAGGTTTGCATGGACGGCTGTTTTAGAGACTAACAAAGCGTAATTGTGTGTGTTTTCAATGCAGTTTTTTCCCGCGGTTTGACAGCAGGTCAATGTATACCTGATTTCAACCATTAGTGAAGGTTAAAAAGGTAACATCTCTGTGGACAAGTTTGAGAAGGCTTAAGAATCTACAACATTATGTAAAAATTGTGAGTAATGTGTATGTAAAAAGTATGAGTATTTCTTAAAGTATGAATTGTGAAGTTTTCAGCTTCCAGTTTGAACAGGAAGACAAGGTCAAACGGTATAGTACTCTGTGTAGTATTTGCTACATATTTCAATACCTCTCCAATGATGTAGATTGATATAATAGCTTATGTACTTCTTGAGCTACAAATTGTTTAACTACTAAGCTTTGATTTACTGTATTTCAACACTTGATGACGTCATCATGACATCACAACAGTGGTTTTGTCAAGGTCCTTACATGGTGTAAATTTGAAGTTGATCTGATATACAAAAAGTTAGATTTTTGCCAGGAAAGTCACACTGCTTCTGCTAGTTATGTTCTATTAAACTTCACATTAAGTTTCAAGTTGATCCAAGGTTCGCAACTATGCTTTTTTTTGCGAACAAACGACTATCAGAAGAATAAGCAAAACAAATAAGTAACTAGAAATATAGAGTTTGTAATACAAACTCTAGGTGTTCGGAAACGAATATAGGCCTATGAAAAGTAATGTATAAACATCACATGTCACAATACAAAAGGTATCCATGAAAGCAACCATCGATAAAGATTTTCTAAACTGCACCTTTAAGGTGACGTCATGTGACACTTGATGACGTCATCGAGATGTGACGTCATATTGTAGAGGCCACGTCATATGACACCTAATGACATCACCAGAACAGGACGCTAAATTTTGGATGTTACACATCACGGCTTGAATGCATGCTAGGTTTCAGCTGGAACGCACATTGTTTTCTTGTAAACATAAATCTTTGAAAAGTGCACCTTTAAGCCGACGTCACGTAAAGCTTGATGACGTCATCGTAGTGCGACCTCAAATTCTAGATGTAACACATCCCGACTTGAATACATGTAAGGTTTCAGCTCGATTGCACATTTTTTCTGCATTTATCAATCTTGTATTACTGCACCTTTAAGTTGACGTCAGTCAGTCACGTGACATTTGATGACGTCAGTAGAACCATACCTAACATTTTGGATGTTAAATTTCCCGGCTGTTTTAGAGACTAAAAAGCTCAACGCCAAATCAGGTTGCGTGACACTGGAACAGACCTTGAACCTTGTGGTTAATTCAATGGAATGAGCAGCCGCCCAGCGTTCAACACTATAGCGCGTTGTATGTGTTTTCAGTGCAATTTTTTTCACACGTGGTTTAATTTAAGAACGAGTCATTCGATACCGGATTTCAACCGGACGTTAAGGTCAAATAGGTAACATGTCTGTGGAAAAGTTTGAGAGGACTTAAGGACACAACCTGATGTTAAAATTGTGAGTAAGGTGTGTGTAAAATGTATGAGTATTTCTTAAAGTATGAATTTTGAACTTTTCAACTTCCGGTTTGAATAGGAAGCTGAGGTCAAACGGTATAAGACTCTGTGTAGTACATATTTGCTACATTTGTCAGGCCCTCTCCGATGATTATTGTTATAAAAGCTTATTTACTTCTTTAGTTATGAATTTTTGAATTATCAAACTTTGATTTACTGTATTTCAACACCTGATGACGTCATCGTGACGTCACAACTACTTGATGGAGGTTTTATTAAGGTCCTAACATGGTGTAAATTTGAAGTTGATCTGATTTACAGAAGTTAGTGTTTTTGCCGGGAAAGTTATTTTTAAAGAATTACACAAAGGCAAACTTTGACCTTTCTGTACGACCGGAAGTAAAGGTCACGTGAATTTGGCGTTAACTTTTCAAATGTTGCCCGTGTCTTGATCTATCATATGCCCAAATATGAATACTGTAGACAAACAGGCATTGGCATGAGGTCACTTTTTGAACTTAAATGGCTTGTAATTTGACACCTGATGACGTAATCGTGACGTTGCAACTTACTCAGCTTCTGCTAGTTATGTTCTAACATGAACTTTCAAGTTGATCAAAGGTTGGCAAGTATGCGTTTGCTTGCGGACAAAGCTCGGGGAGAAGAATAAGCAAAACTAAAAAAACCAACTAAAAAACCCCCCAAAACCCGAACAATAATAAATTGTTCGGGCGTAAGGCCTGAACACCTGACAACACATGAGAAACATTTGGGTGGGATTCGAACCTGTGACATTTGCACTGCTAGAGCAGATGTGGTACCGCTATACCAACAAGCTAGTGTGTCTTTGTTGGCCCCAAAAAGTGCTCACATTACGTTTTTGCGTGGATTAGACTATAACAAAGCCGCATGCTGAATCGGGCTTCGTGGCTGAGCAATGAACCTTCTGATCAATGGAGCGGAATAGCCAGCCGCAGTGGTTTTGCATATGTACACAGAAACTGCGGTAAATATAGATACGTAGTCGTTAACGTCCGATTTTGACAAGGAGTTTAAAGGTCAAATTGGTATAATCTCTATGCAAATATTTGAGAAGGCTTACAGACCTACAATCTGATGTAAAAAAATTGATGAAATTTTGAGTAGTTATTGAGATATGATCGGAAGTCGAGGTCAAATGGGGTCACACTCAACGTATCGTTTGTTCAGTGTTCAATGCCCGTTCCGATGATGTATAGATTGTACAAATCCAATATGGGGTTCTGGAGTTATGATTTTTTTAAATGTTAAACTTTGAATTAATGTTTTTCAATACTTAATGACGTCATCATGACGTAACTGAATCGGTTTCTTCTCCTTATAAATATCTTAACTATATGTGAAGTTTCAACTTTATATGAGCTTGGGAAGTGTGCTTTTGTTAGCGGACAGAGACGGGGGTGAAGAAGAAGAAGAAGAAGTATTAAGAAAAAAACCCACCCAAAACCTGAACAAAAACAAGAGGTGTTCCGCGCTATGCTACGAACACCTAAAAATCATACCTCCTGAACGAGGAGGGATTAGGGTATGAATTAGGGTCCTATAGCACGTGGTTCAGTTAGAATGAAGGTAAAAGTTATGGTCAGACTAGACTCTGGTTTGAAACAAGTTTGTATCAGATTTGTATCAGTTTGTATCAGATTTAAGATCAGGCTTACAGTAGGTTTTTAGGTACACTTTAAGTCAAAATGGGGCCTATCAGAGGTCAAGGGTCTATCTCAAAGTCAGCCTCAACTTAAAGCTTTTGGAGCGATTATTCAAAGTAAAACAACATGCAACAGCTTTGTGTTTCTTTACAAACACCTAATGTCTAGTTATAATTTGATTTAGTTCAATATGATATTACTACTGTATGAGAGAATGAATGAGAGCAAACAGGTAGAAAAATAATCATAGACTTTCACTATTTTAGCAAAAAGAAAAGGTTATGTTTAAAAAAAAAAAAATTTACTTTAAAAAGAAATGTGGGAATCCACATTTTTCTAATAAAAGGGATGTTATGTGATGGTCATTTTAAGTGATGAGTCATGAGTCATAATTGATGAGTCATCGTTACTTATTGTCATGATGGTCAGATCCTGGATTCACAGAAAGCTGTGTGGGTGGTCAAGACAAACTAACCTTTGTTTTTGCCCTTGAAGATTTCTTATTAAAACTGAGGATCAAGTAGAGAATAAGTAGTTTAGGAGTCTGTGCACTAAGCTGAATGCTCCAATAAAGTACTGTGTGTATGTTATAAACCATAGACTTCTGAGTGTTAGTTATTGGGGTTTCGACCTTCCGCTGAAACCACCTTTGTTTTTGTCAAGATTTTTATTTGTTTTCTTATACTTCCATCCGAAAAGTTCTCATAGCATTAACCCGTGAAACTTGTTATCGTTCGATCTCAGGAATTACAGTCTTAAAACACACAAACAACACGTCAAATGAAAGCTTGTGCTCTAACTTAGATCAAGCAGCAGTTGTTTTGAGTGTTTTTCAATCATTTCTTGACGATAACCGATTTAAAAACGCCCATCCAGGTATCGTGTAAAAAGCACTTTCGCCATGTTTGTGTACATTGCCCGTAATACTTAGTGTACATTACTATTATGGTCCGTACTGTACACCACTCAGCCATTCCGTTGCACGCATGGCATCCTTCTGACCTTTGGACCTTTCATTCATTCATCCACGGTTACTGGTCGTGTCTTTATCGGATCGGCCTAGAGGGGAATTTTCAAACACAAGAGGGCGCTATACAGGTTTACCGCAATACTCACTGTACTGGTGGTGAGTCCTCAAACTATGAAAATACGGGAGCGTTTAATAGACTGTGCAAGTCTCGCGCGTATCGGAACGAGAAAACACGTCAAACGAAGAACAATTCTTTCTCTGAAATCAAATCATTTTGCAAAATTATATTTGATGATAAAATCTGAACAACAAAAATACTCATTACATGTTTATAAAATCAGTTCAAGTTTTTATGACAAATACACATTAATAGTGTATTAATTATTATTTTACCAAAATTAAAACTCTGGGACAAGGATGCTAATTTGATCTAAACTTTTCAGAGACCACTTACGTGGATTCGCGAAGGTCACATGGGCGTAAAATTAACGTTTGACACAGTTTGTAGAGGACGTTGACGCATCAACAACCATAGACTGCTATGAGAAGGCTTCACGTTGCAATTGCAGCGTCTGGCGATTATCATTGCGCATCCAAAACAAGCGTTTTCATAAGTTTTGTGACCGGAGGTGGGCACAGAATTCTAAATATTTTGCCGCAACCGGAAGCTGAGGTCAAGTTTAATTCTCGAGTTTTCTTCGTGGTATTGTTGAATTGATTTTACTTTCATATTTTTGTATCACTAAGTATTACATTCCCAACAACATATATATTTGTCATGGTCATAAACCAGGCTAAAGTAAAATAATTGACAAAACAAAATCTTGCCCACGTAAATCTCCATATGGTTGGGACCACAATGGTCCCGGAAGTTCAAAATTGCGCGAGACTTGCACAGTCTATTGCAAGGGATATGAAGATAAGTAAAGAAAATTAAATACGGAAGCGTTAAAGGGATATTAAGACAAAGAACAAGAATTAAATATGGAAGCGTTAAAGGCATATTGGAAGGGTTTTTTGACCCACGTAAAGTTAAGGTCTGTGTGGTAGTTTGAAATTAAATTTAGCCTCAACATTTTAGTTTATTATTAAAAAAATGTACCTTCTGAAACCATTTGTCATAGAGTTATAATCTCTGTGCCACTTGTACCTTTTACAGCACATGTACAAATTGGGGGTTTCGGCCATACGCCGAAACCACCTTTGTTTTCGTCAAGATTTTTTTCCCCCCCACTATTATTAATTTTTTTATTCGAAAAATTCTCATAGCATTAACCAGTGAAATTTGTTATCGTTCGATCTCAGGAATTACAGTCTTAAAACATACAAACGACACATCACATGAAAGCTTGTGCTCTAACTTAGATCCAGCAGCAGTTGTTTTGAGTGTTTTTCATTCATTTCTTGACGATATTACCAATTTTAAACACATCTTGAAACAAGCACGATCGCCATGACTGTGTACATTATACGTAACACATGCTGTAAATCGCATACGTTCCGTACATCTCACAGCCATTCATTCCCACGCGTGGCATTGTTCCGACCTATTGACCTTACATTCATGCATTTGGATCACTGCGTCGCTATGGTTTTATCTAACGATGGCATAATTAACAATGGTGGACTTGTATTACCGCCCTCTAGCGCCTTGCTCGTGGAGAGTCATCAAACTATCACGGAAGCGTTTTGGGATATGAAGATAAGTAAAGACAATTAAATACGGATGCGTTATAGGGATATTTAGACAATTACAAATAATTAAATATGGAAGCTTTTTGGGGATATTAGTAGCGGTTTATCCCAACGTAAATTCAATGAATTATCCCACCACAATTCATTTCAAGGTCTGTGCGGTATAGTTTTTTAATAAATTTAAGCTTGGCGTGGTAGTTAATTAATTAAAATTTTATACTGTCTGAACCATAGTCAAAGAGTTAAAATATTTGTGCAATTTTGTAACTTATCTTGTAACTTACGACCCTCTTTGACCTTAACTTCCGGTACAAACGGGAAGCTCTAATTAAAATCCATATCTCGTGAACCACATGTCATAAAGTCAAAATCTTTGTAAAGTCTTGGGGCTAATGACACATTTGTTATTATTAAAAACATGACCCCACTTTGTTAATTTCTTCAGTTCCAAACAGAAAATTCATATACAAAAAACATTTCCTCAACAACATGTCATAAAGTCACAATCTTTGTGCCTTCTTGTAGCATACAACAAAGTTCGTACGAAAAACATGTTTTCATCATTGTGTGGTCATGAGGTGTCAAATTATTACATCCATTCAAAGTTTATTATTAAAAATAAACCGAAACTCCAGTGTTTGTTTGTAACAAACTCAAGTCTAGTTTATCTTTTATTTATAATTTTACGACATATTTAGCTCCTTACAAGTGCCACATTCATGACATTTCATCCTCCCACATGACCCGAACTTATACGGGTCCATCTGTTCCAAACTGGAAATTTAAATATAATAGAAGTTTCATCATAAAAGCGCCCTAAAGATAGGTTCCATTTACGTTAACTTGACCTTTCACGTCTGGCGGACAATCGATCGCCATCATCGGGACTGTCACAACTTATTAATTAACAAAACACGTTACGTCACCAAGACATTATTCAATTCTTAATAGTTCACCTTGTTAAAGCCTAAACCCCAGTATTTGTTCGTAACAAATTCAGGTCTAGTATTGTCTTTCACTCGACAGTCGTCCCAGGGAGACTGTGACTTCGGGATTCCGACAATAATTCAATTTTAGTTTTTGATAATCTACCACAAATCTTTGGTGGATTTTTTGTGCAAAACCTCGACCGGATGTCGTGTCAGACGATTATATGTACGTGGTATCCACAACTGATTTTATTGTAAATTGACTCAATGGAGGTAAGTCTGAGTGGACCGAGATTCCAGCCTTGGTTCCTGCCATGGACCCAATTGGCAACTGTGTCTTACGGCGAAGGTTTTGCCATTCACAGTGTGTTATTTTCTCGACAGAGAAACAACAAATCCCGGTGCTTCCAAGAGAATCTTTGTCCTCTTGGCTTTGTCAAGTCAGGTTTTTTCTTCGTTCAAATGATACTCTCAAAGAAAAACAATTCGGCAATTTCAAGAAAATAATCCTGTCACGATGCCCGATACTTTCTTGGATCTAAATAGCTATATTCGGGGTCAAAACGGCCAAATATGGGACCTAGCATCTTTAACATGCCAAGTTCAACATTGTCAAGGTGTTATTTTTCAATTATTTAATTTCTGTTTGATAGCTGGAATGAATGGCTTACACTTCCCGTGAAATACAGTGATTTACCAAGAAATGCAAAGGTAAGTTCATAAAGGTTATCACGGTAGGGATCTGTATTTCATGCTTTATGTTGGTGTTAAATGTTACTCTTAACTGTTGTATTTGTATCAATAATACTATACTACTGTTAACTGGACTGCCAATGATGGCCAGAAATAGCACTGTAAAGGTGCCAAAATTTCCATATTTGTTTCTCTGAACCTTAACTACAAGTATACTAGCCTGTCCTTAGGCTTGACCAACCCTAAAAATCTTCAGAAATTTGTTATTTTAATTTAATAATTGGTACAAAGGTGTTTTTAGTCAGTCTTGATATCTTAAAAGGGGCCTCAGGGTATACTACTGACCCCGGATTTGACAAAGCTATAGGAATTAATCGGCAAGCTTGCATAGTTCACTTGCATTGTCGCGCATCAAAATGATCGCAAGTGGATGAAAATATTTATTTGAGTCTAAGATATTATTTCGAGCTCACGAAATGATTTTGTGAATCTGAAATGATTTTGAGTGCATGGAATTATCTATTTTGTTTGCTTGATGTTATTTTGTGCTCTTGATATCATTTTAAGTCAATGAAATTATTTTGACTGCAAGAAATTATTTTGAGCTCTCGCAATAATTTGTTTCGAGCTCCCAAAATAATTTATTTTGAGCACTCTCAATACTTTATTTCGACTTCAGGTAGAGATTTTGAGCGAATTGATTTCGTAAGGAAGGAAATGATTATGAGCGCACAAAACAATTTATTTCAAGTGTACGAAATAATTTTAAGTGCAAAAAATTATTTTGAGCTCTAGCAATAATTTTTTTCGAGCTCCAGCAAGAAATTATTTCAAGCTCTGGCAATCGTTTATTTCAGGCACACTAAATAAATTATTTTTTGTGTTCGATATGTTTTCGAGCGAATTGATTTTGTGCGCTCGGAATAAATTGTTGCAAAAGCACAAATAAAATTATTGCAAAAGCTCAAAATAAATTATTGCGAAATCAATTCGTGGTCTCAAAATCAATTAGCTCAAAACCTCCAAATAATGTATTTTGTGCGCCCCGAATAAATTATTGCGAGAGCTCAAATAAGTTATTGCAAAAGCTCAAAATAAATGATTCCGAAATCAAATTTGCGCATGCAAACTTTATATTTTTTGGGCGTGTGCAACTTCTGAACTAAAGTCTGCCCACACAAATATAAATTGCGCGGCTGAGGTTTGCATTTGCTTGTGCTGCTAGTTGTTCAAACCGGTGGTTCTCAGCTCCGGGAATGTTGGCATGCCCCTCCGAGTTCTGTCCTGCCCCTTTTCTGGAGAACTCCCCTTGTCACTTGAGCTGATATCACTCCAATCAGAATTGCTGGACGGAAAAATTTCTTCATCAACACTGTAATGTTCTCACAAACCGCTGCTTTCCGACATTTTGATCTGCTTAATTTGGGTTTCAGAGATGCCTTTTTGCATGTAATAATACATGCAATTTTTACATCATGACACAAAACATTAATGTTAATTTTGTTCCAGTTGATCTTTATTATAAACAATGCTGGATTCCTCGGAAAAAAAAAAATAAATAAATAAAAAATAAAATAGTTAAATAACTTCAGACGCTTTTTACTGTTTCTGGAATCCACCGACAGCACGTGATACAAACTTGCGCACATTATTGAAAAAAAAGAAAAAAGTTGAGAACGATCCAAACAAGACAAATAAATGCATAGAGACGGCGATGAACAATCTTCTGTTTGAGTCTGTAATGTGACGAAATAATTGCGACCATGCAAAGGTGTCCAACGGCGATAAAAAAACATTAGTTCAAAAATTTAAGCTGGGAGGGCTACGGAAGTGTTTAGATCAAATTTTAACAAAATTGCAAGACAAAAACTTCAAACTTATGACCAAATATTAACTAACCACAAAATAAACAAATATAAAGAGTCAAATAAGGTTTTTTTGTGTGATTTCGTTCAAGTTGGTCTTTAAATCAGCCAGATATGTTGGCCATGCTTTAATTTGTGCAGAAATAATTTTCAAAATACATATTCACATACAATGAACCATCTTTTTCTCTGTGTTGTTCTTCAGTTTGTTTTTACTATCTGGGATGTGTATGGACCAAGGAAAACTATGAAAGCAGGAAGGGCAGCTGTTTCACTTTTTGGAAAGCATGGGTAGGTTAATTCCCCTTTTTATCTTGACATTATATGGACAGCGTTATAAATATTTAATCTGTGGGCCACAGCCTACTGACCCTGGCCAAAGTGTCGTGCACATTATTAAAAATGCCTAATAACATGAAAAAAGTCGCGCCATATTTTTCTAAAAATTGTGAATAGCTGGAGCGGCCATAAACTAGGCCTTGACTGACAGCTATTCCAGACGCTCAGTCAAACCTTTATGGTTGGATCAATATAGACTATTCTCGGTTGTTACAATCACTTTTTGAAAAGAGGCAAAAGAGGAAAAAATCTACAATTGTGGCAATCCGTATCCGCGCACAAAGGAAAGTGTGCACAACACTGTGTTTGAACTCACCAAGGTGATTGATAGATGGACACCACCTGTGAAAAAAATGTAATGTCTGTGTCACTCTACTTACTTGTAGAGCCTGGATATGCCTATTTCCCAGGCAGGTGCGACACTAACAAATTAATACCCAATAGCACTCCCTACCCACAATGCCCCACAGCCTGACCGCCTTGTAAGCATCCTTTTTGGCGAGCTGCTTTAGCAGAATGCGAGACTATGTAATACCAATTTTGTCCGTCCTTCCGTCCGTGCGTCCATTCGGTCGTCCTTATTGAGATTTTTTGTTAAAGTTTTTGCCTCATGGTGTTAGATAGTTTGTTGTGTAAAATAATTGTTTTTACTCTCAATTGCAGTTCATTTGTCTTACAGCCAAAATGTGGTTGGATCCACAGTGTGGAAAGTGTTTAAAAATGTTAAAGTTTTCCGGGTACAGTATTACCCTCTGAAAATTAAACGGCTTCTG
>JAJGQC010000485.1:0-25000 GCA_021014325.1 Plazaster borealis
TGTAGTCTCCTTGCTATAGTTAAAGAGTTGAAAGTATCAAAACAACCATGATACAACTATGTTTGTATCATTTTATGTTTGTATTTTATGTGTGATTCCTCCATGATTAGAATGTGACAATGAAAAACAACAAACAACAAACTCACAGATGGGGTTTCGGCCTCATAGCCAAAATGACTCATTTTCGTCTCATTTTCATTTTTTATTATTATACTTATTTCCAACTAAAACTTCATTGCTTAACACATGAACCTTGTGAGCGTTCGATCTTAGGAACTACGGTCTTAAAAAACACGAACAATATATCAAATTAAAGCCTATGCACTAACTTAGATCATAAACACCATGACGTCACGATTGCGTCACTGTTACCAGAATTAAAGATGTTTTTAAAATTTGTGGCGAGCCAACGACTGTCGTTTTCAACAGTGATCTTGTTCATCACTCTCATGGAGAGTTCTCACCGTTAATTTCACAGATTTCTGGTACACTATGCGAAACGTTAAGTAGTTATGACATTAAGTTTATTATAAATTCTCTGATGTTAATGTATGGAAACTATTTGACACTCAAGCTTTCAATTACTAATTATTATGATGCATCACATGCTATCAACGTGTGTAAAATTTACACTAAAGGGTGTAATTTAAGGGTTTTCGTTCGAAGGCATTGCATTTTTTTGTCATCGTGGCGTCATCAGGTGTCAACTTACATTACCATAAGCTTCGGCATAAAGGCCGCCCGCTGTATAAGCCGCTATGTCAAGAATTTGTTAAAACAAGATTTATGCGTCAGTGTATAAGCCGCAGTAATGAACGCACACACAGAGGGGCCGTGCGTGTTTGCGGTCCTGTGTGGTGATGTACAGTGACCGGCGGGCGGCACATCAGTCATTGTACATCACCACAAAGTGCGTCTTGCGTTGCATTGAAGTCGAAATGTGTTGGAGTTAACACCAAGGATCGTTATTGAAATCGTTAATTAGAATGGTCTGCAGTCAAGTGGGTCTCTTTTCTTTTTGTAAGTGGGACATAATAGGGACATTGATACAGGCACCCTTTGGAGCATTGGCTGGCGCATCACTCCCTGAACCGATGGTCCGTGTGGAAACACGAGGGCCAGTTCCTAGACCACCAGACGGGGCCATTCCTGTTCATTATTGTTGGTATCTTTATTAAGGAAAGTAACAAACGAGAAATGTTTATATATTACAACATATGTTCTTTGGTGAACATTCCCAAAACAGTTTCGTAACTAAAAAGTAATAATAATAACATTTTATAAAGTTCAATTCTACATTGTAAACGGGTCTGTGGTGACTGATAGGCAATAATCTCTTTTGTTTTGTGGTAGTCCTGAGAAGGACTGTTTGGTTTTGTCTTGTTTTTCTTTAAACAAAATAATCTTTAAATTATCTTTTATAACAATGTGCTAAATGCGTACGCCCCAATATTCTGATACTGGTTATAAAGTGAACACATTGTCCCTGTGATCGCAAAAAATAATACATTACTTTAGAAGACCATTACTTTGAATTTCTGTAGAAGACCATTACTTTAAATTTCTTTTGTAAACTGTACCTATGAACAGTTTATTTATTTACTTTGTAACGACATAGAGAAAGGACCACAGTAATGATTACAACAAGTATCAATAGCAGTATGACAACAGGACGTACCAATAAACGCCGCTCTCATTTTCATCCTATTTATAAACCTGCCTGCCTACCACGTCTTTGTGTCCCATTCAAAAGCCGTGAAGGTTTCATGCGTTTGAGTTGAAACCTGAGTGCCGCCGCTTGTTCAAGGTGCCGGTGACTGAGGCTGGTCCGAATTGGCAGCTACGGCTACGGCTAGATTTCAGCGTCATCATGCGTTGAAGAATAGGACTTCCTTAGCAACACCCTTAGCAACAGCCGTAGCCGTAGCGGTAGTCACCAATTCGGATTCGGCCTGAGTTCCAAACATAGAGGGCGGTTGAAATAAACAACGCCTGCATGGTGATCCCCCAATTTGACAGCCTAGTTCTTTGTGTCCCATTCACTCGTAGCCACGGCGGTTTCATGCCTTTGAGTTTTGTTTACGTTAACAAACAACGCCTGCATGGTGATCCCCCAGATTTGACGGCCTAAATTTTGTGTCTCAATCACTCGTAGCCGTGGCGGTGTCGCGTGTTTGCACCAGAAACCACCATTGAGCGCCTGGATGGATCCCGCCGGATGGACCTTCGGCCACACATTCATACCCCACTGGTCACCTGCCTTTTCAGGGCGTAAGTACAGTACACGCAAGCGGTCACCAGCGAAAGTCATAATCGAAGCAAGCATCGTGGGCGCAAGTTTCACGACTCCTCAGCTTGAAAGATGAGCTGGGATTTTCAACATTTCGACAAAACCATCACATTACATAGGCCATGTTTTCGTGGTTTTTTGTTTTTGTTTTTTGTTCAGACAATATTGTTTTGTTTCAGAAATATTTTACGAATGGTCTTTTTCAAAACGAGATTTATTCATTTCCAGGAAAGTCGGCCAATCGCCAGCCTGCAACCCCAGGCCCTGTCATGGCAGCATGCGGGGCACTTTTAATGGTGATTAAGACCGCCCTATCGCGGTGTCTTTCGCCGACGTCTACACGCTGTTCGATGCCTAGAAATCGCACACGCCGCCCTGCCTCCGCTTTAACACTCGATGATGCCATCGGACTGTGGTCCACTGTCCGGTTTTAATTTAAAAAAATAATAATCAGTACTCCGCCATTTTATTTTTGTTTTAATCTAAAAAATTCAGCATTCCCCATCTACACCTAGCCAAATAGCATGGTAATGTCTTGTTACCATCCGGGGTCTTTTTCACAGAAAAAAAATCCATCAATGACCAGCTCTCCCGGAATTCTTCTGGCTGAGGTATAAACAAGTGACCCCACTTTGACCTTTCCTTCTATTCCAAAAAGGAAGTTCAAATTAAAAAAAAATCACTTTTTCTGAACCACATGTCATAAAGTCATAATCTTTGTGCAGTCTTGTAGCTTATAAAACGTTTGTTATTTTTTTTTAAACATGACCCCACTTTGACCTTTACTTCCGGTCCAAACAGGAAGTTTAAATTAAAAAAATGTCATCTAGTGATTCCACATGTTATAAAGTCATAATCTTTGTGCCTTTTTGTAGCTTACAGTACATGACACATTCTATTTCAAAACATGACCCGCTTTCACCTTCACTTTCGATTCAAACAAGAAGTTCTGTAAAATAAAGATCATATCTCCTATTCAGGTTTGTATCTAACAGGTATGTGTGTGCTTATACTATACCTCATACATATTCAAGATTTTGAGCCGAATTCTCACTGGTCCATTCACCATTACGTGCCAGCATGCCAGGGTAAACACGCATGCATAGTAGTAGACTGTCGCACAGGATAAATATGCATACTATCGCCTGGACAACAGTTCTCACAGGGTAATATGTAGTAGACTGTCGCACGTGTAACAGTCTACTACGCGCACGCTTTACAAAGCAATCATTGAACTGTCCCTTGTAGGTCGGTGTAGTATATTACACATGATACGCGAACATCACTTGCTACATACACATGAAAAGACAGTTGCACACATACATGTTGCACTTTCACAAGCTCAATGATTCCCAATTAGAGAGAATTAAAGTATGAGGTATAGTTAAATAAATAACTTTGTTTATTTCGGGTGGACAGTCGATATTAGCTCCCCTCGGTACTGGAAGTTGACAAACCTCACCTCGGGAACTAGTTTGTCAACTTCCAAAACCCTGGGGAGCTAATATTGACTGTCCACCATCACACAATGTTATGTATGTATGTATACTACTGATGGGTGCACATTATTTGACTGGTGTTATAGTCTTAGTGCTGAGGTCTGGAAAGCAGATGCACTTGCCTCCCAACCTATTCCTCAAAGGAAGCAAATAGGGTCCCTGTGTGCAATGACTTTGTTGTAGGTGCTGGCAAGGTGTTGATGGTAGGTGAAGTTTCTTGCCCAGGTTTGTTGGTGTGGCTTAATGCTGAGATATCTTGCAGACATTAAACCATTACCAAGGCTTGTACGTACATGTTTTGGAGCGGCTTATCTTTCAAAGGCACACCCTATTGACAGTAACAAACAATTTTCCACCCAATTTCAAATACCTACACATTGATATATTATTATACACTTTGCCAACCACAGGGTTGTATACACTCTACGCATGGTGGGAATCACTCGTCTCTATTTAACTTAAGATAGAGCATCCATGTCAATATATACTATACAATAAACAGGTGATATTCCTACAAAACAGTTTTCAATTATCAACCAAAAGTTATTGACATTGGGCCTATTGGTAGAGATGGTGTATAAACATGAGGTATCAAGACAGGCAAGACACAGGGTGTGTTATGATACTAGCTAACCCCACATCCATACAGTCAATATCGGCTTGAACACTTGGATCTGAAGTGGCAGGTAAAGCAGTTAGGTTCTACTCAAGGCTATGAAAGCATTATACTCAGACTCTTGCCGACATGAGCAAGTACATTGGAGAACTTTTATTCATCAAACCCCCCCAATCAACACAAGAAGGATTGAATTGTTATGTTGAGGGAAAGAAAATGCTGTGTAAAATGTCAACAAGATATATTCCTATGCAGTTAATACAGGAGGTCTAGCTGATATAGATAAAGATGCCAGACAAACAGCACGAAACAACTGTTGAAATAATTGAAAAATCAGCCTGATCTCTCTTTGAAAGGCTGCAACCGAATGACGGCAAATTCTGGAGCCCGCCAAATTTGGCTATTTCCAGTTAAACAAAGCAGATGTACAATTGGCTAGAAGTAAGAACTGCTACCATTGGCTGTAAGCTTGTATCACCCATTGCTTTGATTGGCCGAAATCCTGCTTGATGATTGGCTGAAAGGTACTCGGCCTGAAACCTCATTTTGACACGAAAATTACAATGGGCATTTACACAGTAAAATTGCCTTGGTTACATTGTGACCTACATGTATACTGTACAGCTCTGTGTGTACAATCTGTGCAGAGAGCTGGCCTGTCATCGATTGGTTAAAACTCCTGTGCCTTGAAACCTTCTTTCCCAGTATAAAACCATGACCTACATATCCACATGTAGCTATCAGCTATATCACAGTGCAAAGTAATTCCAAAAGACAAATTTAAATACTGTTACAATTATGTGCAATGTACACTGTGAGTTGTACAATGTGTTTAATGATAATAGCATTGCATGGTGATTATGATCTGTGCATGCTCCATATAGTGGTTAGTACGGGCGACCGTTGTTCCGGTCATCCAAAGTGATACCAAAATACAGAAGTCATGTCTCCCAGCATACTTCCAGAGAAAAATTTGTTTGTTAAAACATGTCATCCTGCATTTACCACTTCACGTCGGTATTCCCCCCCCCAAAAAAAAAATAAAAATAAAAATAATAATAATAATAATAATGATAAAAAATAAAATAAAAATTAGGAGGTAAAATATTGTTGCCACAATTAAACCCTGACATGACAAAGGAAGTAATTTGATGCTGTCTTGTGAGAATATATGAGTGGGCACTCACCGTATATCTGCCATCGTATGCTAGAATCTCTGAACATTTGTACAATGACAGGCCAAAGGTCTGGAATCAGGGATTACATAATAACCCCTAGAAAAAAGGGATGTTATAAGCATGATTGCCAGTCCCTTCTGTGCCTCTTTGTACTGGTGAACTGAAGCCGAGCATGGTAGGTGCATGCTAGCACAAAATTGATGGCGCTTTGAAGTTAATCCGGGCATAGTAAACTGTCTTTTGAAAAAAACTATAAAGAAATATTTTTACAATGGAATTGAAATATTGGTGTAATTACATAATTTCTCTTCAATGATGATCAACATCAATTTTATAGGAAAACAGCAATTTTAAAACAAAACTGCTTGTATATTGAAGTGATTGGTCCCCGTCGTATGGGGAGGAAAGAGGGAACCGTCCTCTACTGAAAAAGGACAAGCATTCACTAAATTCTACAAAATGCACAATATGACATCTCAAACATAGAAGATAAATCTTCTGCAACTAACATGTAGTTTATTTCTTAGAATACAGTAACAGTACACAATATAATAGCACAGCACAGTAAAATAAATTAGAATTAAAACTTGGCAGTTTCAGAGGTCAAAATGTTTCCTGCGTTACACTATACATACAAATATATCACAATAAAACGATTCATCTATCCCTTGAAAATACAAATACAAAAATGATTTGGTATATTACAGTATTACCAAAATGATACGAAATGATGTAAAGATTACTTCCCAGTGTATTTGGAACAATTGTTGTATGAATATTAATGGTAAACCCATACAAAAGAATGTACTGACACTGGTCTGATGTAGGTTTTGGTTAGCATTTGGTCGGCAGTGTCGGCATTTAGTCGCAGTCGTTGTAAACCAGTCAATTGACCATCTGACCAAGGTCTTAAAATTACCATTGGATTGTGGACGTCTGGCTGAAGTAGGTTGGTCTTTAAGCAACTGTCACTTTTAACATGTTATGTTGGGCTGGGTTGCTAAGGTAATCCCAAGGGCTGTTAACGTCTTGCTGATGGAAGCTAAGCAGATGAGGGCGCTGTTCGCACAGCTGCCATGTTTTTAAAGTACTGCTCCTTTTGGCTTTTTTAATCGCTTTTAATCTGTGCCTGAATTTTCGCCATCGAGCTACAATTTGCATGGCCTATATTTGTTTGGATATCCTGGAACCCAGTTTGGTGATTTTTGTGTGTGTAAAAGCACTGAGTCGTATTTGTTGGTGTTATTATTTTGTCTTCTTCTGACCTACTTCAAGTACTACATGCACAACCTGTGCATAGTGTGAGCTTCAGTGGCGTTTGTACAAAATCCTTGTTGTGAGATCTATAGCTCCGGCTAAACGCTCCTTTTATTCAGATAGAATCAGGAATTTCAAGTCAACTGAACCAGCAAAATGGCATCGCGGTTTTCAGTTATTAGCTAATCGTCTAATAGCTCATTCAGCTATTTAGTGTCCCTGATGTTTTACCCTCAGACTATGTTACTATTGCAGATAAGATAAATCAACACTTTGCACTAACTGCTCAGAGTAGACCACCAATTGATTTAAGTGAGTTACCAACGTTCCTTCCAGCGAACCCTCCACCCCACATTCAAGAATGGAAAATGTATCGTGAACTGTGTAAAATCAATCTTTGTAAGTCTACTGGCCCAGACAACATTCCTAATAAGATCTTCAGGGAATTTGCATGTGAACTGAGTTTGCCTATGACTGATATTTTCAATTCTTCCCTTAGAGATGGAGTTGTTCCACAGATTTGGAAGGATGCTATTGTAGCCCCTGTTCCAAAAGAGCAACCTGCCATAATTGACAAACTCAGACCAATATCCCTTACCTCCCAGCTAGCTAAAATTGCTGAAGGGTTTATTTATAAATGGTTATTGGCTGATATTGGTGACAACATTGATGGTAGTCAATACGGCAGTCTTAACGGTTCATCTACTACTCATTTTTTAATTGATTCATTGAATATGTTTTATAAAGGTAGTAACACACCCAATACAATTGGCACCTTAGCTCTAACCGATTTTTCTAAAGCTTTTGATTGTGTAGACCATACAACTGCTGTAACCAAGCTTATCTCTCTCGGGGCTAGACCAGAAATAATTCCTTGGATTGTCAACTTTCTTTCAAACAGACGACAGAAGGTTCGTTATCAATCGGCCCTTTCTGATTGGGAGCATCTAAATTGTGGTGTCCCCCAGGGAACTAAATTGGGGAGCGTTGTCTTTTTAGCTACTATTGAAAAATAGTGTAAAATCATCCTCTCATAAATGGAAATATGTTGACAACCTTAGTTTAGGGGAGGTACATTCGGTGAACAGCATCTCTTTGATTCAAAATGATATTAATAATTTATATAACTGGTCTCAACACAACAAACTCAACCTTGATCCTGCTAAGTGTAAAATAATGAATTTCTGTTTTAAAAAACATCAGCCTCAAACACCTTCTTTCTATATTGGTGAAAACATTCTCAAAGTTGTGAATGAAACCAAGCTTCTTGGCGTATGGATTCAGAGTGATTTGAAGTGGGATACTCAGGTTCACGAAATGATTTCTTAAGGAAGCAGACGCCTTCATATTTTGAGTCGTTTAAAAAAGTTTGGTGTTCCTAAAAGTGATCTCGTCACCATCTATATGACCTATGTCCGACCCATCTTTGAATACTCTGCTCCTGTATGGCATTCAGGTCTAACATGCAAACAATCTTTGTCTATTGAATCCATCCAAAAACGAGCTTGCAAAACTATTTTAGGCAGAGAATATAACAACTATGCTGATGCCCTTTCTACTTGTTGCTTACAAACTATGTCCCACAGAAGAGATGAACTGTGCCTTAAATTTGCCAAAAACTGTGTTTCTTCTAATCGTTTTAATAATTGGTTCAAAATTAACCCCAAATCTCATTCTATGTCACTTAGAAACACGCACAAATTTCATGAACCGAATTCCAAAGTTGATACATGTGTAGGTACAGCAAAAGTGCAATCCCCCACCTTACTTGAATTTTAAATAGAGCCTGACGGTTTTTGTTTTTTTATAATTTCCACTTTTGGCTGTTCCATTTTCATGTAATTGCTCTCGTCCTGTCTTTGTTGTAATCTAACAATAATTTTTTGTTTTTTCTTGGTGTTCCATGTTTTTTTCGTAAGTCTTTGTGGCCTTTGTGCCTTTTATATATATATATTTATTTTTTTAACATTCTTATCGTAATGGTTGTGATTCAAATACAATTCAGCGTATTGCTGTGACTTTTGAATGTTTTAATAAACCAATAAACCAATATATATCTACCAGGGCTTTATAACTTACGTTGGTAATTTAATTCACGCCGACGTCATATATAGAATTCCTACTGACTTTCCTTGATACACAAAGCAACCGACGTGTCCAATTAATTCAGTAAGGCCGTGATTCATAAGTACGGTCTTGCCAATGTGGGGCTGTGAACGTTATGCCGACGGAGGCTGAGCAGATGAAATCAAACACCTACAAGAGACGATCATCGTTATATTTAATGGTTAACGGTTCTTATTGCACCATGATTGCACCAACCATCCTTTTTAAATTAATTCTGTAGGCCCGTGGTTCGTATCTTTCAAACATTGTGCTCTGAACATATTGCTGACGTACTTTTGGGATAATTGGCATGGCCTACGAGAGACTGACATCCTATGCAGTTTATGTCACACTGACTTAATATTTATTGGTTTTTTGGGCAACGGTTTTTATTTACGCGAAACAACCAACATGTAAATTTTAAAAATACTTAACTCTAAAAGCCTACATGAGAAATTATCAAGGACATATTGATGTGTCACAGCTCAATTTGTGTGTCATACGTTTAGGTTTGATAAACATGTAAATAATACTTTTATGAAAGTAGTGGTGACCTAACTTGACCTGTCCAATCCAGAATTTCAGAAGAAAATGCACATGTTTTTTTAAATGAACCATAATAATAATTGTGAAGCTTTATTAGACAGCGTACTTGACAAATCATTCATTTGTTTACATTTGAATGGTTGCATGGGTGGCTAGTACAGAAAATGCTCGCTTTTCACCACTGTGGCGCTGGTTCGATTCCTGGCTAAGGCCATATGTGAGTGTAGTATAGTTGGGCGTTGGTTCTCTCCTAATCATGGAGGGTTTCTATCCGGGCTCTACTTTTTTCCTCTCCCCTGAATTATCAAACAATTTCGATCTCCGGCTGTGCTCCATGGTCATATATAGGTCGATGTGGCTGGCTACAAAAGATGCCCTTGCATGGCTACTGTTTGAACGCACTTTGGCCGGGTCCCTCACAATTCTGCTTCTCAGATGCGAGTAAGGATGATTGCCCTCCCAAATTATAATTATGTTTGCACAAACACCTCTTTTTGTTTAGACACAAAAACTTCATTTACAGTTGTACTTGTGATTGTGTTCATGCTCAACCCCTGATAAATTAACTTGATTTTTTGTTCTTCCTTTTCATTTAAAAAAGCATTGCCATATGTCATGTAAAGCAGCGGAGTCTGTTTCTAACTAGTCTAAAAAGAATGTACCTCACCTTCTTGAAATTTAATAAACGATTCATAAGTTTTGGTACAGTGTGAATAAATCAGAAAAATATGCTTACATGTATCATATAGGATCAGATAAGGTATTGATAGTAAGTGAACAGTTTGAAGAAAAATTTTGAATTATTTGTGCTAATACATGTATGTGTTGCCTTACTCAATTATCTTATCTATTCTATTTAGGAAAACGTTGTTGAGGCAAAGCACCATACTCTTGCTCGAAGTGAAAGAAGTTGTCTTACAGACAAAGATCTCAAACCAAATGCCTCAACAAGAGATCAATTAAATGTAAGTAATGAAATGTAATAATACCATTTATGACACAGTACTTTCAAAAATTTCAGTTTTTATTTATTTACACATTATTTTTCAAGATATAAATTTGGTTTGCGGTAACACCATCTGACAGGTAATACTTTGCTGTGTTGGTTGTTCTTTTAAGAACTGTCCTGCTTTTTATCTACTACCGCAGATCAGATAAGGAAACAGGAGACTACAGAGTTCAAAAAGAAATTTGTCCTGCTATTTTCTACTTCCACAGAAAGGACTTGGACACTTTGAGCAGTAAACATAATTCGAGAAGTCCCCTCGACCCTCTAAGTGAAAGTAGAAGGCCCCTTGATTTTGACCTATATTCTCTGAGGTATTACATATAAAGCCGCATAAGTTCTTATCAGAATTTGGTAGTCTCCCAAATTTGTATAGTGCTGCTCATTCGGCAGAATGCGGCTCCAACAATGTAAGGCATTACCTACTTATCCAGACCATGGTCCATGTCAGGTTTCCCTGAGTATCAGGCATTCCTTCGCCAATGGGATCTTTTGAGTTGTCTTCAGACTTGACTCAAGAAAGATAAGACAAGCTGATGTTCTGCCGCAAACCTTCCTCCAGGGGAATTTTTCGGGCGAATCATGCAGGGGCAGAAAACATTATTGCTATGACTCTAAGTCAAGGGTCTATAGTTTATGCATGCTGTTCATTCAATATCTGGCCATGGCATCTGTCAAACACACAGGCATAGTCTTGAGACAACCAAACATGGCTTGTCGATAGCCCCGGGTGCCGATTTCACCGAGCCCTAAGGAGCTTCTTATGTCGAGTTAAGAAGAGTTTAGTGTCTTTAATGTGACGCATTCTAAAAACAATTTTACAAAAACGAAGAAGAGTTTAACATGTCCTAATTACCTTGGCATCGGTTCAAAAACTCTTTTTAACAAAAGATTTGTGTGTGGGTCATCTCAACTGTTGAACTTGTGCTATATATTATGCAGTAAACACTTGTGGTCTGTTGCTTCTGCGTTTGGCTGACACAATGCTAAACGAGCCTTAACGTTTAGAAGAGAGCAACTGTTTTGGTATAGGCGAAATCCCTTAGATGGTCTTACCGAGAAGGAGTTATCTGACAGTTAAGATTTACACTGCAAGTTCAGGCATGAGAATCTTCGGGTTTAAACCGGAATTCCGTTTTTTTCCCTTTCAAATTTGTAGTCTTCGAGTTCAGTGTGAATTTGATATAAAATTCGGGGGATGAGTTGTAGGGGGTATACATTTGGTTTTCGCTAATCCCTCTTCTTGGTCAGATCAGAAATAATGTATGGTTTACCCATTTACCAATAGTCCCGGTCGTAAAGAATTGCCGCACAGCGGCGGCGGCCGGCCCAATATGTGTTGATTTGTTGTTCCATGTGGTGCATGGCGTGCGGCTAGATCAATGGATATGTGTAGACTTCTTTCATTCCCCGCTTCATTCACGGTACGGTTTGACCATGATTCTCGATGTTTACTGCTGCTGCAGGAACATGTGTGGAGACATTGAAAAGTCTTCTAACAGCAACGCACGGTGTTTTGGTTGGCGCGAATCGGTATACTTTTTATACCAGTCATCAGTAAGCACCAGAGGCAAAAGCGCCGTTTCTTTGATACGTTTATTGTGTTTTACGGCTGGAGATATGTTAACGCGTTGAACTATGAACTGGAACTAACTTCGAGACCACATGCTTGCAATGAGTGTGCGACACACGTGGAGGCGGAGATTCGTTGACGTTTGATGTCTCACAATATTTTTCCAAAATGCTATGGTTTGTGAACTGTCGGGATAATCTTGGAGATACTAAAAGATGTTTGAAGACAGCTTTCAATGGCCAAAGAGGGGAAACACTTAACACAATGATTTACTATCACAGGTAAAGACTCAAAAAATCAAATTTTCAAATGACTACTCGTTCAAATTTCGTGAAAAGTGCAGAAGATGATTTTATTTTGAGCTTTTTAAGACTATTTACGTCAAGCACTGTTATGATTTCATCTTTTTTAAAAGTATTTTCCTCCTAATAACTTGTCCTCGATCACACCCATGGTCCCAATAACGCCAGAGGGATTTATTGAATGTGGCCGTGACGCCTCGGTCAACTTGCCCAAATTCTGGACATGCACAAATTCCGGAAATTGCCCAAAATCCGGACAATGCCCAAAATCCGGACATGCAATTTTAGCGTTAGATTTTTTCCGTTTTTTTTAGCATCGCATATTCTCATGACTGCGCAAGGGATAACCCAACTGTTGGGCAGGGTTGGTCAATCAAAATTTATTCAAAATCCAATTAATAAGAGCACAATGAATATAATATAGCGCTTTATCACACCTGATGGGTGTCTCAAAGCGCGCAGTATTTTTTCCTGCATGGTTTGCGGAGCTACGTTATGAAGTATGAGACTTATTCCTTTACATAGCACCATGTAATGTTTTACAACAGGAAAATGGTTTCTAGTGCAGCAAATCCACCACACCAAATTTTGACTTTTGGTAGTTTCCCAGGCATTGAGGCATTTTTGCAGGCCTTCAAGTGGTACTTGTATATAATGCTAAGAAAACCCTTCCGGGGAGTCATCCCCAAAGTGTCATCTCACCAACTTGCCCATACAGAGCAATCTCCCAAGATGCAATTGTAATTTCTTGGTGGATGGTGAAACTGGGTCAGATTTTAAGACTAACTGAAATAATTTTTGTATTCATTGAAGTTGTTTGTTTCTCTTGCAGAGTATAGTTGCTTACAGTCCTACTAAAGTGTTGTCATCTGAAGAAGCTGACCTTGTGTGGAAATTTCGGTTCTATCTTACCAATCAGAAGTCTGCCCTTACAAAGTTCTTAAAGTGTGTTAACTGGGATGTCACTCGTGAAGCAAGGCAGGCTATTGAACTGCTTCGAAAATGGAATCCCATTGATGTTGCTGATGCCCTAGAGCTCTTGTCACCACAATTCAAAAATCCTACTGTGAGAAGATATGCAGTCAGCAGACTAAAGCAGGCTGATGATGAGGTAAGGAGTCAACTGATAAAGTACCAGTTTGCAAAAGCCTTTACTATGACTTTTTCCACTGGAATATGTTAGACAGTTTAGATTCTTAGTAGATATTACTAGATCTCCCACCCCTTCTTGAAATAGTCTCCGTCTTAGTGACTGCAAGTTTACTGTTCCTTTGATTTTGATGACATTCAATTATGCAGATTCTCTTTTGATGTTTAATTTTAAATGAACTGGAGATCCCACTGCCACTCTCATATTAAAGCAAATAGGCAGATTTATCATAATTTTGTTTATCTGTCTGTTTAACTATTTGTCTTCAATCTTCTCGAAAATGGATTTTGAATACCAGGTTGTAATTCAGGTACACCTTGTCAACTTAAAGGCAGGGGATATACCTTTGGTAATTACTAAAAAAACTTATTGACCATAAAAACTTGGTAAGAAGCACTGCAGCTGTTGTTAATGTATAACATTTTGAGAAACAATTCCCTTCTAAGGAATGTGGTTTTAGAGTAAGGGATTGAAAAAAAAATCATTCTGAGAAACTTTTCATTCATGAACTGTTTCTCAGATTGTGTATTCCAATTACGGATTATTCTTCCTGCTGCATGGACAAACCACTCCAGTTTACTCCAAAAACTTATTGACCATAAGAACTTACTTGGTAAGAAGCACTGCAGCTTTTGATAATGTGTAACATGTTGAGAAACGATTCTCTGCTAAAGAATTTGGTTTTAGAGTAAGGGATTGAAAAAAAATTCATTCTGAGAAACATTTCATGCATGAACTGTTTGAATAGCCTTAATCCAAGGCTGTGTATAGTACATAATCCGCAGGCGTACGCCACACACTGTGCAGCTATTCTCTTTACTCGACTCGTGAACGTGTACCGAGTTGGAGACTAGCCAAGTTTTCTTATGAATATGGAAATTTCAACGGCCAATCACAGCGTGCGGAATGTTGGACTCTGGACCCGCTGTGTTGTATACTGCACAATACACCATGTGTTGTGTGTGTGCATGGACGACCGGCGGGCGACCGAACGTTGTGCCGGTGGATACTCAGCACCATGTGGTTATGTGCATGCGTGTTTTAACGTTTGTATACTGAAATGAACAATCACGATTGCAATCGCGATCGCGGCCACATTAAATCTAGCAAATATTAAGACTTGTTAAAACATTTTACGAACGTAAAAATAAGCTCTCTTTGAGATTTAACCACCGTATTCTTCATTTATTGTGAAAAGGAACAATTTTTTGACTCGCCCGGTGGGCTAGAAAGAAGTTTAAATTTTACCAACTCACAAAATATTTAGAAAAAAGTTTTGAGGTCGGCAATTTGGCCGCAAAAAATTCAGGGTTACCGTAAACACAACATTTATTTTGTTGGCCTAAAGTTAAAATCGGCAAGTTCTGCTACCTACCGGTGTCCTGTTGCATCGAGTTTGGCTGAAGTGATGATGTAGGTGAGCGGATTATTGTCGGTATACATAGTGAAGCTGGGTGCGTAGAACAGGTCATCCCAAAACTTCTCGGTAACTGCCCACTTCAAAGCCAAGAACTTAAGCTCACCAGAGTGAAGATGGTAGTTCTTTTCTGAGTGTAAAGAACCCGGAACCCATAACCAATATCCCGTTATTTTGCCGTCTTGTTCCTGGTAGAGTACTGCTCCCAATCCATCATGAGCGGCATCAGTATGCAGGCCAAATGGCTTCTCGTGGTCTGGAAAACCTGTAACTGGAGTGCACACACAATAGACATCTCAGCAGACGATCTAAAACTGACTAGTGGCTGTCTAACCAGGCGATTGGGGGGGGGGGGAGAGGGAGGGGGGGGGGCAGTCGTAAAAATAAAACTACCTGGCATTCAGACAGCTGGAGGTTAAACCCGATACGGTTTGTCTTTGGTTTTAAACAGCACCGTGACCCAACATTACAACATCCATTTTATTCACAAAAGCACGCTTGCGGCCCTGTCTATAGTATATACTGCCAGCACTGGCAATATTCAAATTTAGCAATCAGTAAAAAAAATTAAAAATTAACAGGGGTGTTAAGTACCTCGCGTTTTTAAATTGCGTTTTTTTCCAATGTCCTGATGCCATCCGATCGTCCCGTTTCGTCCCCCATTCATTAGTTTTTTTCCACAGGATATCGGCACTGCAAACACTGCAAAATGTGCAATAATTTCCCCTGTTTAAACTCCTTTTACACGGCCGTTTTGCACGATATTCTTCTTTGTATTTCTGCTGGCATTTCCATGTCTTTGTGGTCATGACTTTCAACGTTTCTTTTCGCAATCAACTTTGTTGTGGATCCATGTACTCATGTACTGACTGCATGTATACAGAGCACGTGCGTGAGGGTATTTCTGCCAGGCAGCCAATAACAAATTTTCCTATTGGTTGATGTGCATGACATGAATATTATTGGGAAATAGAAAAATTTGTTATGAGCTACATGTTTTAGTAGGAAAAAATGGCAATCTGGGAGATTTTAGACGTGTCGGGACATTGATGTCGGGAAATTGACAAATTTTCATGATCTGTAAAATTCTGGTTACTCCTCAATTCATCGTCCGGTCATTTTGTTAATTGATGTGTTGATTTACAAGCAGGAATCAACTGACATGGCTGAAAATGTAGCGATATTACAAATTTATACATTATCGTATTCAGAGAGATTTTGGTGAAAACAGACCTAAATTACAGGTGAGCAAGACGGAAATAATTATCCAAGCGAAAGACGCACGCTTTCTCTCATTTTGTGTTCCTTGAGGTGTAAATAGGCATATTACTTAGCAACCTTACACAGGTCAGCGGTCATCTGTTGCGAGTTATTCTGTCCACGCGCAGTGTTAGCAGATAAACCTGAAGTGGTCTAAAGATAAACCCTCCAGCTCGACGGTCTAACACAGAGTTGATCTCGATCGGGCTGAACGATGAGGTAAACCGAATTTAGTACTGTGTCTGAACGACCTCATAAGGATTATCAGGGAACTAAAACTGCTCATCTTCTGCCGATTGTCGAGCCAGAAGTCTTGTCAGTTTATGAGGGGATTAACTGGGAGTAAAATGGTCCCTTTGTTTGCACTTGACTCTGCCTGGCAGCATAAATACTGTCCTGGCTATGTGCACTGACCTGTAGATAATGAGCTCATTATATATGGGTTTTGAGCTATGCATGGTGAGGTATCAATGTATATTCGGTTTGCTTTAACACCATGTGTGTATCTACTTTGCTGGGTAGATTTTTTTCTTTGAGAACTTGTCTTACTATTTATTCTACTGCCGCGGAGTAGATTTCTGAATTCAGGAGACTACTCGTGGAGGTAGGAAATCGGCCGGGACTACTCCTTTCGCTTAGTGGATTGAGGGGACTTCTCGTTATTAACTTCACTGCTGCGGAGTGAGTTCTTAATTGGTCTCAACATTTCGACTAGCCTAAGCCTGCTTTAGTCATCGTGAGACTGAAGAGTGTGAGACATGTTAGTCTATTTTAGGGATTCAGAGGTTTCAGTGTAGAGTCGGTCACTGCTCTGATTGGTTCTTCTGAAAGGAGAACTGTGATTGGAGGGCTCAGAGTTATTGTGTGGGTTGCCCATTGTGTGTGAGTGCCCTGTGTAGTAGGGCGTGTCCGTAGACTGGGATATCAGTGGAGCAGGGTGGTATGATTGTATGCCAAATGCTGCTGATGAAGTAGCCGATGTCTTGAGGCACTCTATTGTGCTTGTGTATTTCAATAGCTCCCCGGATGCGACGTGTATACCAGTGTCTCGATCGACAGAGTCTTTGACAATTGCAGATTTGTCATTTTCCCCTCTGCAACCATGGGCTTTGTGTTCTTTCAGCCTTGTATTTACATGTAGGTCTCTACCGGTCTCGCCAATATACACTTTACCACATGAGCAAGGAATTTTGTAAACTCCTGCTTGACTGCTAGAGTCATATCTGTCTTTTTGGGTGTGTAGCTTTGTTTCCAACTTATTGCAAGTTTGGTAGTACATGTAGACCTTGATATCCGGACCGTGATGGGCACTTCTTCGGAGTTTGAAGACTGAGAGTTGTGTTTTGAAAGGAACTTTCATTTGTTCGGCCTGTACCCATTCTCTTTTAGCACTGTGTTAAGTTGCTCCAGTTCATTTGGTAAATGTTCATCGCACAAATAGTGTGTGCCCTTTGAAGTAGGATGAAATGACCATCAAGCATTAAGAAAGCGGTCTGTGTGTGTCGGTTTTCTGTACACAGAGTGTGCAAGAGAACTATCAGCCCTCTTGGAAACGAGTACATCAAGGAAATTTAGGTAATGAATTGGGTGTCTCCGTATCCATGGTAAACTAAATGTTCGGTTGTTGCCAATTTAGGTGACTAAGGAAGTCATCAAGGTTTCATGTGACCAAATGATGAATGTGTCATCCACATATCAAAGCCAAAGCTTTGGCTTAAGTCGAGCTGTACCCAGGGCTTTCTGTTCAAAATCTTCTATGAAGATGTTTGCTAAGACCGGGGAAATTTGAGACCCCATGGGAGTAACCAAGGCCTGTCTGTAATACCCATCTCTCCATGTGGACTTCATGCATGGATCTGGTCTGGCGTTATGCTGGTTCAGTTGGTTAGAGTTTCATCTAGTTTGAGTACCGATTTGGTAGTTTGGCATGCTTCATCTGTAATACGGTAGTGAATAGTGATTTGACATCAAAATATAGAGAGTGTAGATGCCCAGTGGTTAACAGATAGGAACTGGCTGTTTCCCTGCAGTTGGGGAAGGATTCTGGCCCCTGGTGAGGTCAATAATTGTTTTGTTAAATTGTTTAGCTAATTGAGTTTCAATTTTTGAATTAGTAGTTTAACCATTATAGTAATGTTCAATCCAATGACATGGATGATCAATAATTTAAAAATCTGTCACAATTTTAATAAAGCAAATTAATCTAAAGTTATAGATAGGGTCATACTTTGGAAGAGAAAAGAAATGCTTTAATTTTTATCCGAAAGCCTACTTTCGATGGTGATGGTAATAAGCATCAGGCAAAATATTTTGTCTGAAGCACCCTCTTTGATAAAGAAATAGATAAAAGTGTGTTGAAATTGTTTAATCTCCAAACATCGCCTGCAGGTGACTTTTGGAATTTCTGTTGTGTTTGTTGAATGTTGCCCTCAGTATGGCCAGAGATGCAGTTGATACCTGCTGTCACCTCATTAGTGGGAGGGCTTTGATGTTCTTGATGAAAATACTGTGACAGTTTTTTTCTGTTTTCTCAATAAAAAGACACTGTTTTCAACTGAAACTTTCACAAGTGACTTGTATTGTACCTTTCTTGATAATTGTGCCTTCATGTGTATATCCCAGCATTATGTTAACGCTACCTTGAAGTTTTTAAAAAACAATATAAGTAATTCTTAATTGGATCATTAGAAATATAATAACATTAACATTTTTTATTTCACCTCAAATATGTTTGAAAAGTTGCCACAATTTATCTAGTAAACAATAAAACAAATTTGTACATGGTACGTACGTTACTCTCTTGTAGTTCATGCCGGGGTTAGCTATCATGATTCATGGTGAGACTAATGTTCCAATGTGTAGTTTTTCCCCTAATGGCTTGACACTGTTACCTGTTGTGTGTGTTTAGGATTCATGAACAGTATGTGACCCATAAAGCTATTTATAATATGGAAATATGGATCCAAAACAACCAATGATTGTTAAGTGTATGTTTTTGATTGTTAACAAGGTTGCCCAATAAGGATAATTGGTCTTGTAACTGAGAAGCTGAAAGTGTAGCGGAAGCAAATCAGGCACGTAGGAAGATGACTAGAGTATAGCGAGCGGAGCGTTTTCAGGGCGTGGGGTCCAGGGGCCCACTCAAGCTTTTGGTTTTACTGCTTTAAAATTGGATTTGTAGGGGTTTACTGAGACATAAATTATGTATTTTTGAAAGGCATTTTTTGGTACGTAAATCTGTTATTTTCAGCTATTGACAGTGATTCAAGTAAAGTACACATTGTACTGTCTGTACCAGTACAATAAATTATTGTAAGTGTATAGTATTATCGTATCTGTTACCAGCCTGTCTGTTACAAAATACCAAATGTAAAAATAGAAAATAAATCAAAAAAAATATAGCCAGCAGATGTCAACACACTTTCCAGGTTTAATAGATCGCTATACCAACTCCTACACCATGTCATTAAACCACAAAGACACCGCTCATGCAGCTTGTCTTCTGAGTGAAGCAAGAGTATTACAAACTAGAACAATGTATAACTGCAGAGGATTAAGATAAGACGAAATTTGATCTCAATAGGAGCGCAATCATTCTCCCAGGTCAGGCCTAACTTCGCTGCTAGCTAACAGTGATCATTTTTGACCATGTGAATGCAAAATTAATAGCAGACTTCGCTGCTAACTCCAAAAGTTAACAGTGAAAATTTGATACTTCGGCCACAGAAAAAAGCTGTAAACATGATTTCAGCATCGATGTTACGACGTTGTTTATTTGTTCTCCTGATGGAGTTGCACATAGGCCTATACATTTTTCTCCTCACTTGCCACCGAACGGTTCTTTAAGTTTTACAATTAGGTTGACATCTATATTCATTATGACAGCTAAATCATACTCAAAACATAGAAAGAGAATAAAGACGAAAGAATCAGCCACGTTTGGTTCCATGTTTGTAAACATTAAAACGATCCAAAAACGTTTCCCACGGCCGGCCACGTGAGGTTATATAGGCAACGCACGTGCTGTGGTACGGTGACATCGCACACTAATGGGTACGAAATTGTAACTTAGCTGATGACGCAATGTATTCGGTGACAAGAACAGACCAAAACAAAATACATTTCTCATTCCGAATCGCTGCGAATTTAGGCAAAATTGTGAATCTTAACATGTGTATTATGTAGGTTTTTTTTTAATTTTTGGCGAGCTGCGAAGCAGAGTGAGCCTATGTAATGACAATTTCTGTCCGTCCGTCCATAAGTCCATCCGGCCGTCCGCATTCAGTGTGAAGTATGTTAAAGTTTTAGTATGAAGCTTCAACTTTTAAGTGTTGAGTTGTTTTATGGAATTTAAAGTTCCAAGTGAGATCAGTATACAGTGACAGTCATGTTTTGGTGGTTCTCAATCATGTTTTTAAGAAAATGTTAAAGTTTTTGGGAATAAAACAATGCTAGGCTAAACCTTGCCCCCTGGATTTTAAAGAGCCAAAGTCAGAGTAAATATTGAAGTTTTAAAACTGACTTATAACTTTGACTTTCAACCAGGCAACATTACAACAGACATGCACATATTACACAGTCACATTAAGAATGAAACTCGTAATTGTTTCACTGGTTCCAGATGAGTGAGTTGAAACAATGAGATACCTTGAATGCCATAGCTCCTTAATGCAATGATGTATCAATTTGAAACTTATACCACATTTTGCCACTGACATGCAGATTTGTATGAAGAATAAAACTCATTAGTATGACACTCGTTCCAGTTGAATGAGGTAAAAAAATGAAAGCTGAGCTTTCGATCTTCGGATCTGAATCTCGTTATGTCTAAGTCTTGCACCGTAAGGAGGCTATGTATATTGTACAAAATACACAATAGCATCGCTCGTATACGGGACTAGGACTTGATCAAGTTTATAATTTTAGAGCCATGGGTTTTGTGCACAGACACAAAACGCGCAACAAATAACGCCATGGTGATGTCGTCCGGCATTTTAGGACATCAAATAGTTATACATTATCCCACAAGTAAATAATCAAAAAAAGTTTCATGTCATTATAACTAAGTAAACTAATTAATTAAGTTAAGCTTATTACATTTAACTATAACGTCATGACCTAACCTTTATTTGATACAGGATCTGACTCTTTTATACTAAGCCAAGTAGGACTTTTAGAGGTTTTGACAAGAGCAAAAGAATAATAAGAAAAACAAATAAAAGTAAAAACAAACAATAGCTGTTCCGACCACTACGCCGGAACAGTTAAAATTGCCATTTTCAAAGATTGTGTGGTTAAGGCCATGTTTAAGACTGTACTTCTAAAAAACTGGTAATTTCAAATTCACTGAATGGTTAGCCAACAAAGTTTTGTGCCAAGTATAAAACAGCTTAGCCCTCAAGAATGTATAGTCATTGAACGACAAGGATGAAATGATGAAATACGGCACTAACATTGTTTTTATTTTTTATTTTTTCCTTTGATTTATAATTAAAGGGATACTTTCTTCCTAAATCACCAGTACAAATGATGTCACTGTTTTGTTGCTCATTCTTCTTTCATTGTCTATTTTTTATATTTTGTTATTATATATGTATATTTTTGTTTTTGTGTGTCCCTGTCTTCAATGGTAACCTCAGCCAAGACCAAGTGATATAGGTTAGAGCATATCAAAAATGGGTTTTTCAAATCGTACTCGTCAAAGACCACAACAGTTATGCTCATGCTTTGAACAATTGCAACCTTGAAACACTTCAGAAAAGACGCCAGAATATTTGCCGTGTTTGTGCTCAATAAATTGAATCTCAGAATATTTGTATAGACTGGTTACCCCCTCAAATAAATATCTTTTTTAACTTAAGAAGTACGAATATTTCAAGTTTTGCACCATGCGATTTGCTGACAGTGCCCTTCCACAAATTCGTAATTAATTCTTTTATGCCATTTTTACAATGATTGTCCTCACGGGGGGTCGGAACGGGATGAGAAGGTACATTTTATACCGTATGGCCTACATCTATTAGGGCTATTGTCTCCTCTTATGCATTCCAACTTGCTGACAAATTCTAACTTAAGTTCCATTGGGGCTACAGTCTTATCCTCTCAGACTTACAGTTTTGAGAAGAATTACAAGTGCTATGTTTAACGTTAAGTTGAACATTTGTTTGTTGCTGTACCATGGTTTTATGTACTGTACTAACAAGGCAAGGTGCGGTGTTTAGGTGTGACCTGATATGTCATGTATTGTTCTGTTAGTCCAGTTTTTCTTGTGGGTATTAGTCTTGGTTCCAAGACCATGGTGTTTGCGCGTACACACAACCACCCGCACTCCCTGTACATGTTTGTAATAAATAAACATAGAGGGCGCTGTGACTAGTATTATTTTCCCCACCGACAACTGGATCCTACCAAGGTCTTGGACATTTGCTATGAATCCTGTGGATTTCTTCACTGGTTTGTCAATGTGACTTTACCTTCTTTTGGCATTCGCAAGTGTTGCACACATTATCTTGATTTTAGTTGATGTTTTTCCAGTTTCATAATGTGTGAAATTTCATTAGCTAAATACCCTCCCGTGAGAGAGCTAGAGACCCCTGTTATTTACTGCGCTAATTTGCTCCCTTTTTTTAAAATTACTTCACTCATCAATAATTAAACAAATCAAGCTTCCGTATATAATCCAACTTCATATCATCCAGAAGCAAACTGCCGAAGTTGAATGGCCACGGTAATTGATTCAATATGTGGTGTCTTGGGATTTGCTATTGCTTTGTGGGCTTTGTTCACAAGCATGTCAGAGTTTGAGCACATGGGTTATGACCTTCTTTTGTTTTCATTGGCAGTTCACCCTCTGAAAGGTGTTTGGCTTGAAACAAAAATTGAATTAGCTTCATTGACCCAGGTTTCTTTAGATTTCCCTACAGGCTTACCTACTGTATGTAGAAAACAGTCAGGTGGTGCAGCGAAAGGCAACAAAGATAAATGTTATTTAATTAGCAAATTATTTATCCTCAAAAAATATTTAAAATAATTTCTTTTTTGCTAAAATCATATCTAGACCCTCTGAAAGGTGTTGGGCTTGAAAACATTGGAAATAGCTTAACTGACCCAGGTTTATTAGATTTCCCTACTGTAGAGAACAGCCGGGTTGTTTTGAAAATGGATTAGTTTTCATCGAGAGCAATTCAGAGACACATAATGCTTGCAGGTAATTGTGTACAGCATAATAAGCACAACCGCACACTCCTACTAGAACCGCGGCCTTTTTAATGTCTGCACGATCGCAAGCTGTAGTAGAGTCGATGCTCAGATGACCGCGCTCGCCAGTAGTTAACGTTCATGGTCTCCCCACAATATACAGTGTAGTTGTCGCATGTCCAGTTTATGAAGATTACTCTTTATAGCTAGCTGCATTAAACTTGCTACGCTTCGTGTACAACATATTGATGAATTCTTCATGCCTTCAGAAAAACGCGATCTCTGATTGGCTCCCCCGGAAAGTCGGGGGAGATTTGCAGAAAAACAAAGAAAAGGTTCAGGCCCGCCCTCTATGTTTGTTCATTACAAATATGTGCAGTGTGCGGTGTGCGGTGTTAGTGTACTTGTACATGTACATGTAGCCCTATAGATCTGAACGTTGGTTGTGTGTGTATGCGCAAACACCATGGTCTTGGAACCAAGTACATGAATGTACAAAGTAGGGCGAGGTGCCCTTATTGGTGTGACCACAATTTGTATTGGTAGACGTAGTAGGTCTTTAAGTGATTGGTGGACGCGGTACTCCTTTAAGGGTTTTGGGACAATGGTAGTTCTGGAAATGTATGTCATGTGTGACTTTAGTCCATGTCTTCAGCTAGTGCTGTATCTGTTGATGTGTCTCTGCTAAAGAAACATTTCACAATTTTGTATGTGCAAAGAAATCCAGCTTTTAAGCTGTGGCAAAAATCTAGTTGCTCTTGATATGTTGTTAATATTATGTCGAAGTATAACTCATTGTTATTTAAAAAAATATTTAGGAACTTTTGCTGTATCTTCTGCAACTGGTGCAAGCTTTGAAATATGAGAACTTTGAAGAAATCAAGATCGTTCAGACAGCAAGTGTAAGCCAGACAGGACATGGAGTGTATTTGGAGTCCACTGCTGAAAGAGAAAGGTATGTCTTTTTTGCATACATGTATGGCAGTATCACAGACCTAAAGCCAACAGCCATTTAATTTCATTTCATTTCTTTAGGCTTGGCTGTTTTCAGAATTTCTGCTACCGATTCCGGTACTGAAAAAAAGAACCGGTTCCAAGTCAGAGCCGGTACTAGCAGATTCAATAAAAAATAATAATAGTAATAAAAATAATAAGGCACAAAACCATGGTCAGCTTGAACAATATGGAAAGGTTTGCGGTGACACCATGTACATGTAATAATCTCTCTATGTGAGTTGGGGGGTGGTTCTGAAAAGAACCGTTGGTTTCAACTCGACGTTTTGATCAGTATGCTCTGATCATCTTCTGGAGAAAGCTGGACTCTGATGCTGCATGCTGCTTAAGTACTGTGGATGGGGATTAGCTTGGTGATGCACGAAGGCGGGAAGTAGAGGCGGGAAATGGAGCTCGGTGATGTGTGGTAAAACTGGATCCTGCACTGGAGCCTTGGACTGGTGTGTGGGGAGTGTGTGCTCACTGAACTGTGTCAGTAGGAACAAGCACAGGGGATGGTGAGGGTGTGGGGCCTAGGGGACTGAGGGTATAGAAGACCCAAAGCAGTCTGAAGGGGTGGTATGGGGCCTATGTGGACTGAGGGTATAGG
>JAJGQC010000486.1:0-35818 GCA_021014325.1 Plazaster borealis
CCCCTCAAATGTGGAACCAGTTGCTGGGTGCTATATTATTGAAGCTGCATCCACTGCAACCAACAAGTACCAACTCGAAACTACATTGTTTTCCTCCCATGTTATTAATTTTAGCATTATGTTTTTTTACAAAATTCTTGAAATACTAGGGATCCATGTAAACCGTGGAATCAATTTATGTTTTTGATTTACTTCCAGGTGGCATCATGAGGAATGATTTGGTACAGACTGTTGCAATCGATGGGAACCCTGAAGATTCACTCTCATGCTGTGTTCTGTTGTCAACCTGGACCATAAATACATCAATGGAGGTGTGTAAAAGTGTCGTCGCTCCCCCAAACCCCCCCTCCTCCAAAAAAATCAAACAAATGGGTTCCAACAAATAAAAATTATGCCAAATTAATGAACTCAGGCCATTCTGAAAAAAATCTCTTGAAGACTTCAAAAAACAGCAAATGTTGAATTGTTAAAATATTTTGCCCTGTCATTGTAAATAAGTCACTATTCGATCTGCATTTTGGATACAGATTGTTGCTATCAGCTGGAAACTGAAGGCCTTTTGATATGATATTTGTGCTCAACATTCCAAATACCATGTTTAAGTTAGAATCTTCTCGTTCATCATTGTGTTTTATGTTATTAAGTTTGGCTGTTTGATGACTGTGTCTGCTGTATACTAATCAATCTTGATAGAGTGAGTTTGTTTGTTTGTAAAACATGTTTCACAACTCTGAAAGTCACCTTTTGTTTCATACGTGGTACTGACTTTAGGTGAGAAACTGTGATGGAGTCCTGCTCATTCAAAACATTGTTCTTGCATGTTAAGGAGAAGGTTTACAACTGTTACAACTTTGATTTTTGTTTCTCCAGGGTATCTCGATGACTGGAATTGACACAGTGTACTGCTAACGATCATGAAGAAATCGAGAGAGATCTGGTGTTGAAGAGTGACGCCTTGGAGATAAATGCATCACTGAATCAAGGAAAGGAGTATCCAATTTTGATTTTTAATTCTGTATGTACTAGGCAAGGTCTTGATGAATAATCTTAGTCAGTTGAAAATATCACTGTCAGTTTAGATAGAGAAGACTAACAGTTCCAATCTTACAAAGCAATATTTAAGTCAAAATCTTTCTCTTCTTAGTTGAATTTTATATTATTCAGGTTGGCTGTTTGACGACTGACTGGAACATAGACTGAACCACCCAAATGACTTGCTCGGAATGACCTGTCACTGTATCAGGGGACCATGAAGAAGAGTGAAATCACGGCATGAGAAGACTGCTACCCAGGTATCTACATCTCCATACCACCAGGTACACCTATGGAATTTGAAGGTGATTTCTTCTTTGGAGTTGAAATTGTGTGCTTGAACTGTCACACCCAAACCAATTATAATCATAATATTGAAGACACTAACATTGGCCTTAAGTTAGATAGCTTGTATGACTTTGTTTTGCTGTTATGTGAAATGATGTTTTGTTTAGAATCCACATAGATTCCCCCCCTCAAATGTGGAACCAGTTGCTGGGTGCTATATTATTGAAGCTGCATCCACTGCAACCAACAAGTACCAACTCGAAACTACATTGTTTTCCTCCCATGTTATTAATTTTAGCATTATGTATTTTTACAAAATTCTTGAAATACTAGGGATCCATGTAAACCGTGGAATCAATTTATGTTTTGATTTACTTCCAGGTGGCATCATGAGGAATGATTTGGTACAGACTGTTGCAATCGATGGGAACCCTGAAGATTCACTCTCATGCTGTGTTCTGTTGTCAACCTGGACCATAAATACATCAATGGAGGTGTGTAAAAGTGTCGTCGCTCCCCCAAACCCCCCCTCCTCCAAAAAATCAAACAAATGGGTTCCAACAAATAAAAATTATGCCAAATTAATGAACTCAGGCCATTCTGAAAAAAATCTCTCGAAGACTTCAAAAAACAGCAAATGTTGAATTGTTAAAATATTTTGCCCTGTCATTGTAAATAAGTCACTATTCGATCTGCATTTTGGATACAGATTGTTGCTATCAGCTGGAAACTGAAGGCCTTTTGATATGATATTTGTGCTCAACATTCCAAATACCATGTTTAAGTTAGAATCTTCTCGTTCATCATTGTGTTTTATGTTATTAAGTTTGGCTGTTTGATGACTGTGTCTGCTGTATACTAATCAATCTTGATAAGTGAGTTTGTTTGTTTGTAAAACATGTTTCACAACTCTGAAAGTCACCTTTTGTTTCATACGTGGTACTGACTTTAGGTGAGAAACTGTGATGGAGTCCTGCTCATTCAAAACATTGTTCTTGCATGTTAAGGAGAAGGTTTACAACTGTTACAACTTTGATTTTTGTTTCTCCAGGGTATCTCGATGACTGGAATTGACACAGTGTACTGCTAACGATCATGAAGAAATCGAGAGAGATCTGGTGTTGAAGAGTGACGCCTTGGAGATAAATGCATCACTGAATCAAGGAAAGGAGTATCCAATTTTGATTTTTAATTCTGTATGTACTAGGCAAGGTCTTGATGAATAATCTTAGTCAGTTGAAAATATCACAGTCAGTTTAGATAGAGAAGACTAACAGTTCCAATCTTACAAAGCAATATTTAAGTCAAAATCTTTCTCTTCTTAGTTGAATTTTATATTATTCAGGTTGGCTGTTTGACGACTGACTGGAACATAGACTGAACCACCCAAATGACTTGCTCGGAATGACCTGTCACTGTATCAGGGGACCATGAAGAAGAGTGAAATCACGGCATGAGAAGACTGCTACCCAGGTATCTACATCTCCTTATCAACAGGTACACCTATGGAATTTGAAGGTGATATTTCTTCTTTGAAGTTGAAATTGTGTGCATGAACTGTCACACCCAAACCAATCTTAATCATATCTTTGAAGACACATTGGCCTTATGTTAAATAGCCTGTATGACTTCGGTTTTGCTGTTATGTGAAATCATTTTTTTGTTGTTTAGAATCAACATACATGTAGATTTTTCCCCCTGAAATGTGGACAAGTCGCTGGGTGCTATTAGGGAAGCGGCATCCGCTGCCACCAACAAGAACCTCCCATGTTATTAATCTTAGCATTATGTTTTTTTACAAAATTCTTGAAATATTAGGGATCCATGTAAACCGTGGAATCAAATTATGTTTTTGATTGCATCCACTGCAACCAACAAGTACCAACTCGAAACTACATTGTTTTCCTCCCATGTTATTAATTTTAGCATTATGTTTTTTTACAAAATTCTTGAAATACTAGGGATCCATGTAAACCGTGGAATCAAATTATGTTTTTGATTTATTTCCAGGTGGCATCATGAGGAATGATTTGGTACAGACTGTTGCAATCGATGGGAACCCTGAAGATTCACTCTCATGCTGTGTTCTGTTGTCAACCTGGACCATAAATACATCAATGGAGGTTTGTAAAAGTGTCGTCGCTCCCCCAAACCCTCCCCCCTCCTCCAACAAAAAAATCCAACAAATGGGTTCCAACAAATAAAAATTATGCCAAATTAATGAACTCAGGCCATTCTGAAAAAACATCTTACAGACTTCAAAAAACAGCAAATGTTGAATTGTTAAAATATTTTGCCCTCTCATTGTAAATAAGTCACTATTCGATCTGCATTTTGGATACAGATTGTTGCTATCAGCAGGAAACTGAAGACCTTTGATATGATATTTGTGCTCAACATTCCAAATGCAATGTTTAATTTAGAATCTTCTCGTTCATCATTGTGTTTTATGTTATAAAGTTTGGCTGTTTGATGAATGTGTCTGCTGTATACTAATCAATCTTGATAGAGTGAGTTTGTTTGTTTGTAAAACATGTTTCACAACTCTGAAAGTCACCTTTTGTTTCATACGTGGTACTGACTTTAGGTGAGAAACTGGGATGGAGTCCTGCTCATCCAAAACATTGTTCTTGCATGTTAAGGAGAAGGTTTACAACTGTTACAACTTTGATTTTTGTTTCTCCAGGGTATCTCGATGACTGGAATTGACACAGTGTACTGCTAACGATCATGAAGAAATCGAGAGAGATCTGGTGTTGAAGAGTGACGCCTTGGAGATAAATGCATCACTGAATCAAGAAAGGAGTATCCAATTTTGATTTTTCAATTCTGTATATACTAGGCAAGGTCTTGATGAATAATCTTAGTCAGTTGAAAATATCACAGTCAGTTTAGATAAAGAAGACTAACAGTTCCAATCTTACAAAGCAATATTTAATTCAAAATCTTTCTGTTATTAGTTGAATTTTATATTATTCAGGTTGGCTGTTTGATGACTGACTGGGACATAGACTGAACCACCCAACTGACTTGCTCGGAATGACCTGTCACTGTATCAGGGGACCATGAAGAAGAGTGAAATCACGGCATGAGAAGACTGCTACCCAGGTATCTACATCTCCATATCAACAGGTACACCTATGGAATTTGAAGGTGATATTTCTTCTTTGAAGTTGAAATTGTGTGCATGAACTGTCACACCCAAACCAATCTTAATCATATCTTTGAAGACACATTGGCCTTATGTTAGACAGCCTGTATGACTTCGGTTTTGCTGTTATGTGAAATCATTTTTTTTTGTTTAGAATCAACATACATGTAGATTTTTCCCCCTGAAATGTGGACAAGTTCTCGGGTGCTATTAGGGAAGCGGCATCCGCTGCCACCAACAAGAACCTCCCATGTTATTAATCTTAGCATTATGTTTTTTCACAAAATTCTTGAAATATTAGGGATCCATGTAAACTGTGGAATCAAATTATGTTTTTGATTTATTTCCAGGTGGCATCATGAGGAATGATTTGGTACAGACTGTTGCAATCGATGGGAACCCTGAAGATTCACTCTCATGCTGTGTTCTGTTGTCAACCTGGACCATAAATACATCAATGGAGGTTTGTAAAAGTGTCGTCGCTCCCCCAAACCCCCCCTCCTCCAACAAAAAAATCAAACAAATGGGTTCCAACAAATAAAAATTGTGCCAAATTAATGAACTCAGGCCATTCTGAAAAAACATCTTACAGACTTCAAAAAACAGCAAATGTTGAATTGTTAAAATATTTTGCCCTGTCATTGTAAATAAGTCACTATTCGATCTGCATTTTGGATACAGATTGTTGCTATCAGCAGGAAACTGAAGACCTTTGATATGATATTTGTGCTCAACATTCCAAATGCAATGTTTAATTTAGGATCTTCTCGTTCATCATTGTGTTTTATGTTATAAAGTTTGGCTGTTTGATGAATGTGTCTGCTGTATACTAATCAATCTTGATAGAGTGAGTTTGTTTGTTTGTAAAACATGTTTCACAACTCTGAAAGTCACCTTTTGTTTCATACGTGGTACTGACTTTAGGTGAGAAACTGGGATGGAGTCCTGCTCATCCAAAACATTGTTCTTGCATGTTAAGGAGAAGGTTTAAACTGTTACAACTTTGATTTTTGTTTCTCCAGGGTATCTCGATGACTGGAATTGACACAGTGTACTGCTAACGATCATGAAGAAATCGAGAGAGATCTGGTGTTGAAGAGTGACGCCTTGGAGATAAATGCATCACTGAATCAAGGAAAGGAGTATCCAATATTTGATTCTAAATTCTGTATTTACTAGGCAAGGTCTTGATGAATAATCTTAGTCAGTTGAAAATATCACAGTCAGTTTAGATAAAGAAGACTACCAATTCCAATCTTACAAAGCAATATGTAATGTTGCTCGGAATGACTTGTCACTGTATCCAGGGACCGTGAAGAAGAGTGAAATCACGGCATGAGAAGACTGCTATCCAGGCATCTACATCTCCATGTCACCAGGTACACCTATGGAATTTGAAGGTGATTTCTTCTTTGAAGTTGAAATTGTGTGCTTGAACTGTCACACCCAAACCAATCTTAATTATAACTTTGATGACACCAACATTGGCCTTAAGTTAGATAGCTTGTATGACTTTGTTTTGCTGTTATGTGAAATCATGTTTTTTTTTTAGAATCCACATAGATGTTTTCCCCCTAAAATGTGGAACAAGTTGCTTAGTGCTATAATAGGGAAGCCGCATCCACTGCCACAAACAAGAACCAACTCAAAACTATGATTTTTCCCTCCCATGTTATTAATCTTAGCATTATGTTTTTTTACAAAATTCTTGAAATATTAGGGATCCATGTAAACTGTGGAATCAAATTATGTTTTTGATTTATTTCCAGGTGGCATCATGAGGAATGATTTGGTACAGACTGTTGCAATCGATGGGAGCCGTGAAGATTCACTCTTATGCTGTGTTCTGTTGTCAACCTGGACTATAAATACATCAATGAAGGTGTGTTAAGGTGCCGTCCCTCCCCCAAACCCCGCCTCCAACAAAAAAAATAAGGCATCATACACGTTTGGTAATTGTCAAAGACAATGTTCTCATTTGGTGTATCCCAGCATATGCATAAAATAACAAGCCTGTGAAAATTTGGGCTCAATTGATCATCGATATTGCAAGAAAATGGTGAAAGAAAAAACACCCTTGTTGTACAAATCTGTGTGCTTTCAGATCTAGGAATAAAAACTTCTCTGGTCAATCTGCATTTGGATACAGATTGTTGCTATCAGCTGGAAACTGTGAAGACCTTTGTTATGATATTTGTTTTCAACATTCCAAATGCCATCTTTAATTTAGAATCTTCATGTTAATCATTGTGTTTTATGTTATTAAGTGTGGCTGTTTGATGACTGTCTGCTGTATACTGAACCATCTTGAAAGAGTGAGTTTGTTTGTTTGTAAAACATGTTTCACAACTCTGAAAACTTTTTTTTTCATATGTGAGAACCTGGGATGGAGTCCTGCTCATCCAAAACAATGTTCTTGCATGTTAGAGAAGGTTTACAACTGTTACAACTTTGATTTTTGTTTTTCCAGGGTATCTCGATGACTGGAATTGACACAGTGTACTGCTAATGATCATGAAGACATCGAGAGAGATCTGGTATTGAAGAGTGACGCCTTGGAGATAATTGCATCACTGAATCAAGGAAAGGAGTGTCAATTTTGTTTTCTTAATTGTTTATGTTCTAGGCCAGGTCTTGATGAATACTCGGGTGGTAACAAATTTATCTGAAAGGTTTGAGTCATCGATTGGTAGTGATCTGAGGAATAGAAACGACCAATCCTAATTCTGTATACACTAGATACCAGTACCAAATATCCTGAGAAATGTGTTGATCTGATCAACAACGTGCAAGAAATGTATCCTCCAATACTCGGTTTCTTAATTCAAATTACCAAGTCAAAGTTAACATGTGACGTCAATTATAGCATGTGTACATCATGTACATTTCTTAGTTTGTTGAAAACATCACAGGCAGTTTAGGTAATGAAGAATAATAACTCCAATCTTATAAAGCCATATTTAATTCATAGTCTTTCTGTTCTTAGTTGTCTTTGATATTATCCAGGTTGGCTGTTTGTTTGATGACTTTGACTGTGATTGACTAAACCCGTCTTCGGTGTGCCTGTTACTGTTTCCAGATGACTCATTTTCTACTTTAACTGGTAGATTTGTTTCCTGTTATCTCTGTAAAAAGTTCCATCCATTTGATAAATGTCTGTAAATGTATTTTGTCCCACTCGTTTTATACAAGAATTTTCGACCTATGAAAAGTGCTGTGTGTTTTTTTTTAAGCAGTATTCCTGCGGTGATCATCAGTTGATCAAATTATAGTTGTCTGTAATGGGTTTGTACTGATGTGATTGCAAAGTAACTGTTTTTCAGGTGATTGTGACGACTTTGATGTAGTATTCTGCCGTCCCGTCAACATGGACCATGAAGATTGAAGTGACGTCAAGGTACAAGGAGATTGACATCCAGATTCTTACATCTGCTGACCGGCAAGTTTACTTATGGAAGTTGAAGGTGAGATTTATTCTTTGGAGTGGAACATAGCCTGGAAGAGGTTTATCTACGTTTACAAGTGAAATGTTCTGCATGATTTGTCATGCCAAAAACATTCTTCATATATTTTGTGAAGTTGTCGACAATGGCTCAATGTTTTATAAAACAGACTTTAAGACACTCAAGTTAATACAAGTGAATTCATGTAAAGTTGTATGTTTCATGTCAAGTTGTTAATCAATCGATTAAAATTTGCAGGTTGTTGATAATGGGGGTGTTTATGGATGTCATAACAAATTTAGTGTTGTTCAGGTGATTGTAACAACTGCTTTGATGTACTATTCTGCTGTCAACATGGACCATGAAAATTGATGTGAATCACTGTACAAAGAGAGAGAGAGACATCATGGCTTGAGGAGACTGACACCAAGTATTTTTACATCTACATATCACCGGGGTCCCAAATGGAATTTGAAGGTAAGATCTGTTTTAGCTAAGCTTGATTTGATAATTTAGATATCCATTAGTGTGCAGAAAATAACTAGACGTTGCTTATACACAGAAAGTGTTTGTGATCCTTGGTGAAATCCTCCTTGTTGATTGTGGCTTTGTTCATGTGTCATAATACTTTACAGGAAGCAGTATCCTGCTGTCAACATAAACCATAGAAACGTCTTGGTATTTACGTGGACTCGTCACCAATTTGACGAATAGTATCTCAAGCTGAGATATTTTAAAACTGAAACAGATTCAGTAGCTCTTGTACATATAGTACCTTATATTATTGTTTATCAAATTTTGTTGGTACTCATGCTTTTGTTTGCTGAAGTAATTTGATAAAAACAAAAAATGGGTGCACAGATAGATAATCATACATGTACATCAACAACTACTGCCCTTGCGAGTAACCTTTTCCTCCTGGGTAATGAAATGCAATTAAATTAGATTGTCTTGTTAGATGACCACTCGCACAGGACATGCTAAAAGTGAAGATTTCATTGAGCAGATATCATGTAAAGGACACTCCAAACAGTAGGGCATAGTGTGTGCTTGTTATAAAGTTGGTCGTGATGGAAATAATTGATCTTATTATTATTTTGTAATATAATACAGGTATTTATGATGAACCACACTAATGCAGCACTCTGTTGTCAAGCTGGACCATAAAAACACCAGCGTAAGTGTTTCAAGGTATGATCTGAGTAAATTCTTATCACTTAATGGTGCAATCTTTGATACTTGGGTAAAACGATATCTGCAGTCTATTTATGTAAACTTAAAGACCTACATAAAGGCCTATATGAGGCTCCAGTAATTGTTGAAATTGAGCTGTGAAAATGCTGTTAACTGATGAGTTTTAAGGTTTAAATAATTTTGTTGATAACGACTTTTGCTTAGAATTATATTGTAAGTTACATCAGTACCCATCAAAATGTCACGTTGTCTCTAGCCTGCTCAAATCTAAAACGTTAAAATCTTCAATTTAATGTAACTGTTCTTTCTTTTCTTTCTTGATCATATTATAGGATGAACACAGTCAAACAATTTACAGTTGGTCATGTGAAGATTCTGAGCCACCTTATGCAGTACCAATGCAACCATTGCTTCACCACCGTTTTTCTGAAGGACTGTTTCTTCATGACGACTGCCCTCACCTAAGGCTGTATCCACATTGGTGGCTACAGCTACGACTGTTACAAAGGGTGTTGCTTAGAATGTACTATACCTAGACAATTAGTTGACTTTCTAAGAGCATGTGAACAACATTGAACAATTATTTTGAGATTGTGATTGCCGACAAATCTTCCAGTGGATCTTGATATTACGGCATGATCATCCAGATTTCATCTGCAGATTGAACTCATTTACACTTATTGTTGAACAATGACATGGATGTGTAACTTGATATTTTTGGAAAGAACGCCAGTAAGAAAGTGAAGAAAAGAGTGATTATTTTTTTTATCAGTTTGTAGTCTTAAATTTAAGATTTGTTTGGTCAGTCAGTTGATTTTATTCTTGAAGTATATGTGCTATGGTTGACATAAAACAGTTTTAAAACATATTTCACCGGAAAATGGGGAACAATGTTTGTCCCCATGGCTGAAATATTTAACTGTGACTGAAGTATAATTCATTCACAATTGTCAACTTACTTGTAATGAGGTTTTTTGGTTACAAGTACATGTATGTAGACAGAATACATGTACAATTTGTAACGAGGTGCTTCCTTACAAGTACATGTATTCACATGATAGATTGCATGCTTGTAATGAGGTACTTCATTACAATTGTACAATTTTAACATGCTTGCATGAAGTACCTCAATTATGTAAAGGTTTTATGCATGTAATGAAGTACCTCATTACAAGCATGAAACATGTTAAGTTCATTTGTAATGCAGTTGCTCATTACAAAATATGAAACAACATAAGGTTGTTTGTAATGAAGTAAACTCATTACAAATATGAGGACAACAAGGTTGTTGGGAGTGAAATTGAGTGCTGGTTATTTTAAATAAAGTTCCATTTTAATATTACTAAATTATGATTTAAATATGAGTGTCAAATTTTACTGTCTTGTGTTGCACGCTGTCTTTCAATTATTCATCCAAATAGTATAATTGTTTACAAGTATTGAATTATATGTAATTATGTTTGGTAAATATTTTGTGTTGCAAACTGGGTTCGGTAAATCTTGTTTTACAGTATATAAAACATACAGCGGTTTTATGTAATTGTAGCATGTAGGCAGTATTTTAGTGTGTTTGAGTACTCGTTAACGAGGTTTTTTAATTACAAATGTTCATGTCATATGTATCTGGTGTTGAATTATGTGGGGTAAATATTTTGTGTGGCACACTGGGTTCGATAAATCTTAATATAAGGTATATTAAACATGCAGCGGTTTTATGTAATTGTAGCATGTAGGCAGTGTTTGAGGGTGTTTGAGTACTTGTTAATGAGGTTTTTTAATTACAAAGGTTGATGACATGTATTTGGTGTTGAAATATATACCGAAGGCAGTATTTGAGGGTGTTTGAGTACTCATTAAAGAAGGTTTTTAATTACAAATGTTCATGACATGTATCTGGTGTTGAATTATATACTGTAGGCAGTATTTGAGGGTGTTTGAGTACTCGTTAAAAAATGTTTTTTTAATAACAAGGGTTCATGACACATATCTGGTGTTAAATTATATACTGTAGGCAGTATTTGAGGGCGTTTGAGTACTCGTTAATGAGGTTTTTTAATTACAAAGGTTTATGACATGTATTTGGTGTTAAATGATAAACTGTAGGCAGTATTTGAGGGTGTCTGAGTACTCGTTAACGAGGTTTTTTAATTACAAATGTTCATGACATGTATCTGGTGTTGAATTATATTTAATTATGTAGTGTAAATATTTTGTGTGGCACACTGGGTTCGATAAATCTTGTTTTAAGGTATATTAAACATGCAGCGGTTTTATGTAATTGTAGCATGTAGGCAGTATTTGAGGGTGTTTGAGTACTTGTTAATGAGGTTTTTTTAATTGCAAAGGTTCATGACATGTTTTTGGTGATGAAATATATACTGTAGGCAGTATTGGAGGGTGTTTGAGTACTCATTAAAGAAGGTTTTTAATAACAAATGTACACGACATGTATGTGGTGTTCAATTATATACTGTAGGCAGTATTTGAGGGTGTTTGAGTACTCATTAATGAAGGTTTTTAATTACAAATATTCATGACATGTATCTGGTGTTGAATTATATACTGTAGACAGTATTTGAGGGTGTTTGAGTACTCGTTAACGAGGTTTTTCAATTACAAATGTTCATGACATGTATCTGGTGTTGAATTATATACTGTACGCAATATTTGAGGGTGTTTGAGTACTCGTTAAAAAATTTTTTTAAATAATAAATGTTCATGACACGTATCTGGTGTTAAATTATTTACTGTAGGCAGTATTTGAGGGTGTTTGAGTACTCGTTAATGAGGTTTTTTTAATTACAAAGGTTTATGACATGTATCTGTTGTTGAATTATATACTGTAGGCAGTATTTGAGGCTGTTTGAGTCCTCGTTAAAAAAGGTTTTTTAATAATAAATGTTCATGATACGTATTTGGTATTAAATTAAATACTGTAGGCAGTATTTGAGGGTGTTTGAGTACTCGTTAATGAGGTTTTTCAATTACAAAGGTTTATGACATGTATTTGGTGTTAAATGATAAACTGTAGGCAGTATTTGAGGGTGTTTGAGTACTCGTTAACGAGTTTTTTTAATTACAAATGTTCATGACATGTATCTGGTGTTAAATTATATTTAATTATGTAGTGTAAATATTTTGTGTGGCACTCTGGGTTCGATAAATCTTGTTTTAAGGTATATTAAACATGCAGCGGTTTTATGTAATTGTAGCATGTAGGCAGTATTTGAGGGTGTTTGAGTACTTGTTAATGAGGTTTTTAATTACAACGGTTCATGACATGTATTTGGTGTTGAAATATATACTGTAGGCAGTATTTGAGGGCGTTTGAGTACTCGTTAATGAGGTTTTTCAATTACAAAGGTTTATGACATGTATTTGGTGTTAAATGATAAACTGTAGGCAGTATTTGAGGGTGTTTGAGTACTCGTTAACGAGTTTTTTTACAAATGTTCATGACATGTATCTGGTGTTGAATTATATTTAATTATGTAGTGTAAATATTTTGTGTGGCACACTGGGTTCGATAAATCTTGTTTTAAGGTATATTAAACATGCAGCGGTTTTATGTAATTGTAGCATGTAGGCAGTATTTGAGGGTGTTTGAGTACTTGTTAATGAGGTTTTTTAATTACAAAGGTTCATGACATGTATTTGGTGTTGAAATATATACTGTAGGCAGTATTGGAGGGTGTTTGAGTACTCATTAAAGAAGGTTTTTAATAACAAATGTTCACGACATGTATGTGGTGTTCAATTATATACTGTAGGCAGTATTTGAGGGTGTTTGAGTACTCATTAATGAAGGTTTTTAATTACAAATGTTCATGACATGTATCTGGTGTTGAATTATATACTGTAGGCAGTATTTGAGGGTGTTTGAGTACTCGTTAACGAGGTTTTTCAATTACAAATGTTCATGACATGTATCTGGTGTTGAATTATATACTGTTCGCACTTTTTGAGGTGGTTTGAGTACTGATTTAAGAAGGTTTTTAATAACAAATGTTCACGACATGTATGTGGTGTTCAATTATATACTGTAGGCAGTATTTGAGGGTGTTTGAGTACTCATTAATGAAGGTTTTTAATTACAAATATTCATGACATGTATCTGGTGTTGAATTATATACTGTAGGCAGTATTTGAGGGTGTTTGAGTACTCGTTAACGAGGTTTTCAATTACAAATGTTCATGACATGTATCTGGTGTTGAATTATATACTGTACGCAGTATTTGAGGGTGTTTGAGTACTCGTTAAAAGGTTTTTAATAATAAATGTTCATGACACGTATCTGGTGTTAAATTATATACTGTAGGCAGTATTTGAGGGTGTTTGAGTACTCGTTAATGAGGTTTTTTAATTACAAAGGTTTATGACATGTATCTGTTGTTGAATTATATACTGTAGGCAGTATTTGAGGCTGTTTGAGTCCTCGTTAAAAAAGGTTTTTTAATAACAAATGTTCATGATACGTATTTGGTATTAAATTATATACTGTAGGCAGTATTTGAGGGTGTTTGAGTACTCGTTAATGAGGTTTTTCAATTACAAAGGTTCATGACATATATCTGGTGTTGAATTATATTTAATTATCAGGGGTAAATATTTTGTGTGGCACACTGGGTTTGATAAATGTTGTTTTAAGGTATATTAAACATGCAGCGGTTTTATGTAATTGTAGCATGTAGGCAGTATTTGAGGGTGTTTGAGTACTTGTTAATGAGGTTTTTAATTACAACGGTTCATGACATGTATTTGGTGTTGAAATATATACTGTAGGCAGTATTTGAGGGCGTTTGAGTACTCGTTAATGAGGTTTTTCAATTACAAAGGTTTATGACATGTATTTGGTGTTAAATGATAAACTGTAGGCAGTATTTGAGGGTGTTTGAGTACTCGTTAACGAGTTTTTTTACAAATGTTCATGACATGTATCTGGTGTTGAATTATATTTAATTATGTAGTGTAAATATTTTGTGTGGCACACTGGGTTCGATAAATCTTGTTTTAAGGTATATTAAACATGCAGCGGTTTTATGTAATTGTAGCATGTAGGCAGTATTTGAGGGTGTTTGAGTACTTGTTAATGAGGTTTTTTAATTACAAAGGTTCATGACATGTATTTGGTGTTGAAATATATACTGTAGGCAGTATTGGAGGGTGTTTGAGTACTCATTAAAGAAGGTTTTTAATAACAAATGTTCACGACATGTATGTGGTGTTCAATTATATACTGTAGGCAGTATTTGAGGGTGTTTGAGTACTCATTAATGAAGGTTTTTAATTACAAATGTTCATGACATGTATCTGGTGTTGAATTATATACTGTAGGCAGTATTTGAGGGTGTTTGAGTACTCGTTAACGAGGTTTTTCAATTACAAATGTTCATGACATGTATCTGGTGTTGAATTATATACTGTACGCAGTATTTGAGGGTGTTTGAGTACTCATTAAAGAAGGTTTTTAATAACAAATGTTCACGACATGTATGTGGTGTTCAATTATATACTGTAGGCAGTATTTGAGGGTGTTTGAGTACTCATTAATGAAGGTTTTAATTACAAATATTCATGACATGTATCTGGTGTTGAATTATATACTGTAGGCAGTATTTGAGGGTGTTTGAGTACTCGTTAACGAGGTTTTTCAATTACAAATGTTCATGACATGTATCTGGTGTTGAATTATATACTGTACGCAGTATTTGAGGGTGTTTGAGTACTCGTTAAAAAAGGTTTTTTAATAATAAATGTTCATGACACGTATCTGGTGTTAAATTATATACTGTAGGCAGTATTTGAGGGTGTTTGAGTACTCGTTAATGAGGTTTTTTAATTACAAAGGTTTATGACATGTATCTGTTGTTGAATTATATACTGTAGGCAGTATTTGAGGCTGTTTGAGTCATCGTTAATAATGTTTTTTTAATAACAAAATTTCATGATACGTATTTGGTATTAAATTATATACTGTAGGCAGTATTTGAGGGTGTTTGAGTACTCGTTAATGAGGTTTTTCAATTACAAAGGTTCATGACATATATCTGGTCTTAAATTATAATTAAATATCAGGGGTAAATATTTTGTGTGGCACACTGGGTTTTGATAAATGTTGTTTTAAGGTATATTAAACATGCAGCGGTTTTATGTAATTGTAGCATGTAGGCAGTATTTGAGGGTGTTTGAGTACTTGTTAATGAGGTTTTTAATTACAACGGTTCATGACATGTATTTGGTGTTGAAATATATACTGTAGGCAGTATTTGAGGGCGTTTGAGTACTCGTTAATGAGGTTTTTCAATTACAAAGGTTTATGACATGTATTTGGTGTTAAATGATAAACTGTAGGCAGTATTTGAGGGTGTTTGAGTACTCGTTAACGAGTTTTTTTAATTACAAATGTTCATGACATGTATCTGGTGTTGAATTATATTTAATTATGTAGTGTAAATATTTTGTGTGGCACACTGGGTTCGATAAATCTTGTTTTAAGGTATATTAAACATGCAGCGGTTTTATGTAATTGTAGCATGTAGGCAGTATTTGAGGGTGTTTGAGTACTTGTTAATGAGGTTTTTTTAATTACAAAGGTTCATGACATGTTTTTGGTGATGAAATATATACTGTAGGCAGTATTGGAGGGTGTTTGAGTACTCATTAAAGAAGGTTTTTAATAACAAATGTTCACGACATGTATGTGGTGTTCAATTATATACTGTAGGCAGTATTTGAGGGTGTTTGAGTACTCATTAATGAAGGTTTTCAATTACAAATATTCATGACATGTATCTGGTGTTGAATTATATACTGTAGGCAGTATTTGAGGGTGTTTGAGTACTCGTTAACGAGGTTTTTCAATTACAAATGTTCATGACATGTATCTGGTGTTGAATTATATACTGTACGCAGTCTTTGAGGTGGTTTGAGTACTGATTTAAGAAGGTTTTTAATAACAAATGTTCACGACATGTATGTGGTGTTCAATTATATACTGTAGGCAGTATTTGAGGGTGTTTGAGTACTCATTAATGAAGGTTTTAATTACAAATATTCATGACATGTATCTGGTGTTGAATTATATACTGTAGGCAGTATTTGAGGGTGTTTGAGTACTCGTTAACGAGGTTTTCAATTACAAATGTTCATGACATGTATCTGGTGTTGAATTATATACTGTACGCAGTATTTGAGGGTGTTTGAGTACTCGTTAAAAAGGTTTTTAATAATAAATGTTCATGACACGTATCTGGTGTTAAATTATATACTGTAGGCAGTATTTGAGGGTGTTTGAGTACTCGTTAATGAGGTTTTTAATTACAAGGTTTATGACATGTATCTGTTGTTGAATTATATACTGTAGGCAGTATTTGAGGCTGTTTGAGTACTCGTTAAAAGGTTTTTAATAACAAATGTTCATGATACGTATCTGGTATTAAATTATATACTGTAGGCAGTATTTGAGGGTGTTTGAGTACTCGTTAATGAGGTTTTCAATTACAAGGTTCATGACATATATCTGGTGTTGAATTATATTTAATTATCAGGGGTAAATATTTTGTGTGGCACACTGGGTTTGATAAATGTTGTTTTAAGGTATATTAAACATGCAGCGGTTTTATGTAATTGTAGCATGTAGGCAGTATTTGAGGGTGTTTGAGTACTCGTTAATGAGGTTTTTTAATTACCAAGGTTCATGACATGTATTTGGTGTTAAATTATATACTGTAGGCAGTATTTGACGGTGTTTGAGTACTCGTTAACGAGGTTTTTTAATAACAAATGTTCACGACATGTATGTGGTGCTCAATTATATACTGTAGGCAGTATTTGAGGGTGTTTGAGTACTCGTTAAAAAAGTTTTTTTAATAATAAATGTTCATGACACGTATCTGGTGTTAAATTATATACTGTAGGCAGTATTTGAGGTGTTTGACTACTCGTTAATGAGGTTTTTCAATTACAAAGGTTTATGACATGTATCTGTTGTTGAATTATATACTGTAGCCAGAATTTGGGGGTGTTTGAGTACTCGATAATGAGGTATTATAATTACAAATGTTCATGACATGTTTCTGGTGTTGAATTATATTTAATTATGTAGTGTAAATATTTTGTGTGGCACACTGGGTTCGGTAAATCTTGTTATAAGGTATATTAAACTGCAGCGGTTTCATGTTATTGTAGCATGTAGGCAGTATTTGAGGGTGTTTGAGTACTACTCGTTAATGAGGTTATTGAATTCCAAAGGATAATGACAGTTATCTGTTGTTGAATAATATACTGTACGCAGTATTTGAGTGTGTTTGAGTACTCATTAATGAGGTTTTTAAATACAAAGGTTCATGTCATGTATCTGTTGTTGAATTATACACTGTAGGCAGTATTTGAGGGTGTTTGAGTACTCGTAAATTAATGAGGTTTTTGAATTACAAAGGATAATGACATTTATCTGTTGTTGAATAATATACTGTACGCAGTATTTGAGGGTGTTTGAGTACTCGTTAATGAGGTTTTTAAATACAAAGGTTCATGACATGTATCTGTTGTTGAATAATATACTGTAGGCAGTATTTGAGGGTGTTTAATTACTCGTATCGAGGTTTTATTTACAAATGTTCATGACATGTATCTGGTGTTGAATTACATTTTAATTATATGGGGTAAATATTTTGTGTGACACACTGGGTTCGATAAATCTTGTTATAAGGTATATTAAGCATGCAGCGGTTTTATGTTATTGTAGCATGTAGGCAGTATTTGAGGGTGTTTGAGTACTTGTTAATGAGGTTTTTATTTACAAGGTTCATGACATGTATTTGGTGTTTAAATTATATACTGTAGGCAGTATTTTAGGGTGTTTGAGTACTCGTTAACAAGGTTTTCAATTACAAATATTCACAACATGTTTCCTTGGTGTTGAATTAAATACTGTAGGCAGTATTTGAGGGTGTTTGAGTACTCGTAAACAAGGTTTTTGAATTACAAATGTTCATGACTTGCTTCTGGTGTTGAATTTTATTTAATTATGCGGTTTAAATATTTTGTGTGGCACACTGTGTTCGGTAAATCTTGTTATAAGGTATAATAAACAGAGAGCGGATTTATGTAATGGTAGCAGCTACATGTAGGCAGTATTTGAGTGTGTTTGAGTACTCGTTAACAAGGTTTTTTAATTACAACCGTTGATGACTTGTATCTGGTGATGAATTATATTTAATTGTGTGGGTTACATAATACAACACTAGATACATGTTGTTTTAGTTTTGCCTATCTATTATTCATTTTCTACAACTAGTTTCTAACTAGTTCATCTTCTGAGCTTACTGTTCATTTGGCTGGTTCGGATGTAATTTTTGTAAAATTGTTATACTATCGTTGTTTTTAATTTATTTTGTGTAATCCATTTGCTTTAATTTTTTAATTACAAAGGTTCATGACATGTATCTGGTGTTGAATTATATACTGTAGGCAGTATTTGAGGGAGTTTGAGTACTCGTTAATGAGGTTTTTATTTACAAATGTTCATGACATGTATATGGTGTTGAATTATATGTAAATATGTGTGGTAAATGTTTTGTGTGGCACACTGGGTTCGATAAATCTTGTTATAAGGTATATTAAACATACAGCGGATTCATGTAATTGTAACAGCTAGGCAGTATTTGAGTGTGTTTGAGTACTCGTTAACAAGGTTTTTTAATTACAAAGGTTGATGACTTGTATCTGGTGTTAAACATTGCGAATTTCTCCCATTTAAAATTCTTTCCAAGCCCACATCCTTTTGGAAAAGAAGATTAATGGGAACATAATCCTCGTGGGATAAAGTAATAGTCTAATCACTCAAAGCCTCGTAAAACTTGGTAATGTGATATGTCAACCATAACCTGGGTCACGAATAGGTGGTATCAGGTTGGTTTTGCCCTACTACTGATGACACAGGGACTCTACCTCCAGGTTCAATGGCATATGGTATTAGAGGTCAATAGGTTATTACTGATTAGGACCTACCACATGGGGGTACTAAAAGTGTGTCCATTGGGGAGGGCTGTCATTTCAGAATGGATGTTTTCTTTCCGAGTTAGAAAGGTCCAACTCGGATTCGTTTAAATTGGGGAAGTTCGTAATGTTATGTTTAATTACGTGGGGTCAATAATTCAACACCAGATACATGTCGTTGAGTTGTTCGAGTCTCGCCTTAAGACTCATCTTTTCAAACAGTATTTTTGTAACGTTGTAACTTATGAAAGTTTTTATATATTATTCATTTTCTACAACTATTTTTAACTAGTGCATCTTCTTTAGCTTACTGTGTATTTGGCTGGTCCAGATGTAATTTTGTAAAATTGTTTAATTATCGTTGTTTTTAATTTATTTTGTTTAATCGCCCATTTGCTTATATTCAGCGCCTTGATGCGGAACCGATCTGCAACTGTTTGCGCTTGATAAATTATTTCTCTTCATTATTTTTTATTATTCAATATGCAGCGGTTTTATGTAATTGTATCATGTAGGCAGTATTTGAGGGTGTTTGAGTACTCGTTAAACAGGGTATTTTAATTACAAATGTTCATGACATGTATCTGGTGTTGAATTATATAATGTAGGCAGTATTTTAGGGTGTTTGAGTACTCGTTAATGAGGTTTTTATTTACAAAGTTTCATGGCATGTATTTGGTGTTAAATTATATACTGTAGGTAGTATTTGAGGGTGTTTGAGTACTCGTTAACGATGTATTTCAATTACAAATATTCATTACATGTTTCCTTGGTGTTGAATTATATACTGTAGGTAGTATTTGAGGGTGTTTGAGTACTCGTTAACGATGTATTTCAATTACAAATATTCATTACATGTTTCCTTGGTGTTGAATTATATACTGTAGGCAGTATTTGAGGGTGTTTGAGTACTCGTAAACAAGGTTTTTTATTACAAATGTTCATGACTTGCTTCTGGTGTTGAATTATATTTAATTATGCAGTTTAAGTATTTTGTGTAGTATTCAAACAGTATTTGACATTGTAACTTATTGAAAGTTTTTATATATTATTCATTTTCTACAACTATTTTTAACTAGTGCATCTTCTTAGCTTACTGTGTATTTGGCTGGTCCAGATGTAATTTTTGTAAAACTGTTTAGTTATCGAGGTTTTTAATTTATTTTTTGTTTAATCCATTTGCTTGTATTCAGCGCCTTGATGCGGAACCGATCTGCAACTGCTTGCGCTTTATACATTTCTCTTTATTATTATTTATTATTAAATATGCAGCGGTTTATGTAATTGTAGCATGTAGGCAGTATTTGAGGGTGTTTGGGTACTCGTTAATGAGGTTTTTTAATTACAAATGTTCATGACATGTATTTGGTGTTAAATTATATACTGTAGGCAGTATTTGAGTGTGTTTGAGTACTCGTTAAAGAAGGTTTTTAATTACAAAGTTTCATGACATCTGGGGTTAAATTACATACTGAAAGCAGTATTTGAGGGTGTTTGAGTACTCGATAACGAGGTTTTCAATAACAAATATTCATGACATGTATTTGGTGTTAAATTATATACTGTAGGTAGTATTTAAGGGTGTTTGAGTACTCGTTAACGATGTATTTCAATTACAAATATTCATTACATGTTTCCTTGGTGTTGAATTATATACTGTAGGTAGTATTTGAGGGTGTTTGAGTACTCGTTAACGATGTATTTCAATTACAAATATTCATTACATGTTTCCTTGGTGTTGAATTATATACTGTAGGCAGTATTTGAGGGTGTTTGAGTACTCGTAAACAAGGTTTTTTTATTACAAATGTTCATGACTTGCTTCTGGTGTTGAATTATATTTAATTATGCAGTTTAAGTATTTTGTGTAGTATATCAAACAGTATTTGACGTTGTAACTTATTGAAAGTTTTATATATTATTCATTTTCTACAACTATTTTTAACTAGTGCATCTTCTTAGCTTACTGTGTATTTGGCTGGTCCAGATGTAATTTTTGTAAAATAGTTTAATTATCGAGGTTTTTAATTTATTTTTTGTTTAATCCATTTGCTTGTATTCAGCGCCTTGATGCGGAACCGATCTGCAACTGCTTGCGCTTTATACATTTCTCTTTATTATTATTTATTATTAAATTTGCAGCGGTTTTATGTAATTGTAGCATGTAGGCAGTATTTGAGGGTGTTTGGGTACTCGTTAATGAGGTTTTTTAATTACAAAGTTTCATGACATGTATTTGGTGTTAAATTATATACTGTAGGCAGTATTTGAGTGTGTTTGAGTACTCGATAACGAGGTTTTTCAATAACAAATATTCATGACATGTTTCCTTGGTGTTCAATTACATACTGTAGGCAGTATTTGAGGGTGTCTGAGTACTCGTAAACAAGGTTTTTTAATTACAAATGTTCATGACTTGCTTCTGGTGTTGAATTATATTTAATTATGCAGTTTAAATATTGTGTGTAGTATTCAAACAGTATTTGACGTTGTAACTTATTGAAAGTTTTTATATATTATTCATTTTCTACAACTATTTTTAACTAGTGCATCTTCTTAGCTTACGGTGTATTTGGCTAGTCAGATGTAGTTTTTGTAAAATTGTTTAATTATCGAGGTTTTTAATTTATTTTGTTTAATCCATTTGCTTGTATTCAGCGCCTTGATGCGGAACCGATCTGCAACTGTTTGCGCTTTATAATTTTTCTTTATTAGTATTTTATTATTAAATATACAGCGGTTTTATGTAATTGTAGCATATAGGCAGTATTTGAGGGTGTTTGATTACTCGTTAAAGAGTGTTTTTTAATTACAAATGTTCATGACATGTATTTGGTGTTGAATTATATACTGTAGGCAGTATTTGAGGATGTTTGAGTACTCGTTAAAGAGGTTTTCAACTACAAATGTTAATGACATGTATCTGGTGTTGAATTATATACTGTAGGCAGTATTTGAGGATGTTTGAGTACTCGTTAAAGAGGTTTTCAACTACAAATGTTAATGACATGTATCTGGTGTTGAATTATAAACTGTAGGCAGTATTTGAGGGTGTTTGAGTATTCGTTAAAGAAGTTTTCAATAACAAATGTTCATGACTTGTATCTGGTGTTGAATTATATTTAATTATGCGGTTTAAATATTTTGTGTGGCACACTGGGTTCGCTAAATCTTGTTATAATGTATATTAAACATACAGCGGACTTATGTAATTGTAGCAGTTAGGCAGTATTTGAGTGTGTTTGAGTACTCATTAACAAGGTTTTTAATTACAACCGTTGATGACTTGTATCCGGTGTCGAATTATGTTTAATTACGTGGGGTAAATAATTCAACACCAGATACATGTCATGTAGTTGTTCGAGTCTCGCCTTAAGACTCATCTTTTCAAACAGTAGGCTATTTTTGTAACGTAATTGTTACTTATTGAAAGTTTTTATCTGTTATCTTATATTTTCTACAGCTATTTTTAACTAGTGCATCTTCTTAGCTTACTGTGTATTTGGCTGGTCCAGATGTAATTTTGTAAAAATTGTTTGATTATCGTTGTTTTTAATTTATTTTGTTTAATCCATTTGCTTGTATTCAGCGCCTTGATGTAGGACCGATCTGCAACTGCTTGCGCTTAATAAATTTCTCTTTATTTTTATTTTATTATTAAATATGTAGCGGTTTTATGTAATTGTAGCATGTAGGCAGTATTTGAGGGTGTTTGAGTACTCGTTAACAAAACAATGTTCTTGCATGTTAGGAGAAGGTTTACAACTGTTACAACTTTGATTTTTATTTCTCCAGGGTATCTCGATGACTGGAATTGACACAGAGTACTGCTACGATTATGAAGACATCGAGAGAGATCTGGTGTTGAAGAGTGACGCCTTGGAGATAAATGCATCACTGAATCAAGGAAAGGAGTATCCAGTTTTGGTTTCTTAATTCTGTGTGTACTAGGCAAGGTCTTGATGAATAATCTTAGTCAGTTGAGAATATCACAGGTAGTTTAGATAAAGAAGACTAACAATTCCAATCTTGCAAAGCAATATTTAATTCAAAATCTTTCTTTTCTTAGTTGAATTTTATACTATTCAGGTTTGCTGTTTGAGGACTGGCTGGGACAGAGACTGAACCACCCAACTGACTCTCTCAGAATGACCTGTCACTGTATCCATGGACCTTGAAGAAGAGTGAAATCACGGCTTGAGAAGACTGCTATCCAGGTATCTACATCTCCATATCACCAGGTATACCTATGGAATTTAAATGTGATATTTCTTCTTTGGAGTTGAAATTGTGTGCATAAACTGTCACACCCAAACCAATCTTAATCATATCTTTGAAGACACCAACATTGGTCCTGATGTTAGATAGCCTGTATGACTTCGGGCTTGTTGTTATGTGAAATCCTGTTTTTGTTAAGAATCCACCAACCAACTCAAAACTAATTTATTTTCCTCCCACGTTATTCATTTTGCATTTTGTTTCTTTACAATATTCTTGAAATATTAGGGATCCAAGTAAACTTTGGAATCCAATGATGTTTTTGATGTATTTTCAGGTGGCATCTTGTTGTCAACCTGGACCATTAATACATCAATGGAGGTATGTTCAACTTTGTAATGCTAAAATTATTTTGCAAGCGCATTTTATGTAAGCTTGTGTTAAACTCTCTGATGTTACAAGCATTTCATTCACTTATTTACAAAACCCTAGGCTATTATTTGTTTGCTAACAAACATTGTAGCTTTTGTTTTTGTTTTTGGTTTGATGTGCTTGTTTCATTGATAACCAGGTCAATATGGAGATTTTGCATAATCTGTATACAAATGGAAAACATGTAATAATAATGTGTAAATCTACATCATTCATGTGGTTGGCTAACATATGGTAGTTGGTGCAGTTTGTATGGATTTGATAAAATAGCTTTTGCATATTTTGGAGCTCCTGGTAAATGGAGTTTATTGGCCAGGTGGTCACCAAAATAATTGTTTTGCAGAAAGTAACATTCAATTTCTAAGAATAACATTCATTTGATGATTTCGATTTGTTTGTTCAAATGAAGATGAAATGTTTACTAATCATCCTATCAATCATTTAGGATATGAAATTGTGATTAACGACACTTAAGCACTTTGAGCTGCCTCACCCAGGGGTGCTTAATATTGCAAAACGTATTCTATTGCTTCCATAGTATACCACTGGAGCTACCTTCATGTATTCTGACTTTTGTTGTAAATCATATTTCACAACTTTGCATATGTCACCTTTTTTCATACATGGCAGTGACTGAGTGTGGGAACCTGGGATTGAGTCCTTCTCATCTACACAAGCTCTCTCAGAACAGACCCTGCAACCACTGGACTCCTGTGCTACAGGACAGACCCTTCACTCACTGGACCCCTGTGCTACTTGACAGACCCTGCAACCACTGAACTCCTGTGCTATAGGACAGACTCTGCAACCACTGGACCCCTGTGCTATTTGACCAACCCTGTAACCACTGGACCCCTGTGCTACTTGACAGACCCTGCAACCACTGGACCCCTGTGCTACTTGACAGACCCTGCAACCACTGAACTCCTGTGCTACAGGACAGACCCTGCAACTACTGGACTCCTGTGCTACTGGATAGACCCTGCAACCACTGGACCCCCGTGCTACTTGACAGACCCTGCAACCACTGAACTCCTGTGCTACTTGACAGAACCTGCAACCACTGCACCCCTGTGCTACAGAACAGACCCTACAAACACTGCACCCCTGTGCTACTAGACAGACCCTGCAACCACTGAACTCCTGTGCTATAGGACAGACCCTGCAACCACTGAACTCCTGTGCTACAGGACAGACCCTGCAACTACTGGACTCCTGTGATACTGGACAGACCCTGCAACCACTGGACCCCTGTGCTACTTGACAGACCCTGCAACCACTGGACCACTGTGCTACTTGACAGACCCTGCAACCACTGAACTCCTGTGCTACAGGACAGACCCTGCAACTACTGGACTCCTGTGCTACTGGACAGACCCTGCAACCACTGGACCCCCGTGCTACTTGACAGACCCTGCAACCACTGGACTCCTGTGCTACAGGACAGACCCTGCAACCACTGGACCACTGTGCTACTTGACAGACCCTGCAACCACTGAACTCCAGTGCTACAGGACAGACCCTGCAACCACTGAACTCCTGTGCTACAGGACAGACCCTGCAACCACTGAACTCCTGTGCTACTTGACAGACCCTGCAACCACTGGACCCTGTGCTACTTGACAGACCCTGCAACCACTGAACTCCTGTGCTACTTGACAGACCCTACAACCACTGGACCCCTGTGCTACAGGACAGACCCTGCAACCACTGAACTCCTGTGCTACAGGACAGACCCTGCAACCACTGGACTCCCGTGCTTCTTGACAGACCCTACAACCACTGAACTCCTGTGCTACAGGACAGACCCTGCAACTACTGGACTCCTGTGCTACTTGACAGACCCTGCAACCACTGGACCACTGTGCTACTTGACAGACCCTGCAACCACTGAACTCCTGTGCTACAGGACAGACCCTGCAACTACTGGACTCCTGTGCTACTGGACAGACCCTGCAACCACTGGACCCCGTGCTACTTGACAGACCCTGCAACCACTGGACTCCTGTGCTACAGGACAGACCCTGCAACCACTGGACCACTGTGCTGCCAGACAGACCCTGCAACCACTGAACTCCAGTGCTACAGGACAGACCCTGCAACCACTGAACTCCTGCGCTACAGGACAGACCCTGCAACTACTGGACTCCTGTGCTACTGGACAGACCCTGCAACCACTGGACCCCGTCCTATTTGACAGACCCTGCAACCACTGAACTCCTGTGCTACTTGACAGACCCTGCAACCACTGGACCCCTGTGCTACAGGACAGACCCTGCAACCACTGGACCCCTGTGCTATGACAGACCCTGCAACCACTGTACTCCGGTGCTATAGGACAGACCCTGCAACCACTGAACTCCTGTGCTACAGGACAGACCCTGCAACTACTGGACTCCTGTGCTACAGGACAGGCCCTGCAACCACTGGACCCCTGTGCTACTTGACAGACCCTGCAAACACTGAACTCCTGTGCTACTTGACAGACAAAGCAACCACTGCACCCCTGTGCTGGGGACAGACCCTGCAACCACTGGACCCCTGTGCTACTTGACAGACCCTGCAACCACTGAACTCCTGTGCTATAGGACAGACCCTGCAACCACTGAACTCCTGTGCTACAGGACAGACCCTGCAACTACTGGACTCCTGTGATACAGGACAGACCCTGCAACCACTGGACCCCTGTGCTACTTGACAGACCCTGCAAACACTGGACCCCTGTGCTACTTGGCAGACCCTGCAACCACTGAACTCCTCTGCTACAGGACAGACCCTGCAACTCCTGGACTCCTGTGCTACAGGACAGACCCTGCAACCACTGGACTCCTGTGCTACAGGACAGACTCTGCAACCACTGAACTCCTGTGCAACAGGACAGACCCTTCACTCACTGGACCCCTGTGCTACTTGACAGACCCTGCAACCACTGAACTCCTGTGCTACAGCACAGACCCTGCAACCACTGGACTCCTGTGTTGACTGGCCTCTGACTGGTCAGCTTGTTGAGCATCAATGTATAACACAGGTAAGGTTATTTCTGAACTTCAACAATCTTTTCTGAAGTACTGATCTACTTGGACACACCTTTAAATTGTTATTAGTCACCATTTATTCATAATGCTTGTATTTTTCATGTTCATGTCACATTTTAATCCATCACCAATAACTTTGCATCATCATTGTTCATCAGTCACTGGGTCATGTAACAACCACTTCACACCATTTTCATGCACCTCAAAAATCCCAAAACTAAATGGAATTATGTTTCGAATTGTGATTTCTGATTGTATTTATTTGTCTTTTAATTACAACAATGGTGAAATATGCTGAACCATCTGCCTATATGAGCAGTACAAGTATTCTTTGGAAAGACAGGTCAATGCAAACTACACATGCCATCCCAGTAGGCCTACCATGAAGACATCAATGGAGGTGTGTATGCTTCGAGGAATATGACATCTACTCATTGATAAAATAGTTTGGAAGAGGATTGAAATCAACTTTGGAGTCAATGTTGGGAGTTTGCTTGAGCAGCTTGTTTATTATTAAATGTATAGCTTGTATCGTTCTATACTTGATTGGCTCAAATGTGTTAATGAAAAGTAGCGATTGAAATCAATTTAAAGTTAATTTTGTGATTTGAATGCAGTTATTAAGTGATTCTTCATGTACAGGTGATGTCACAAGGAATCATTTGGGTACAGATTGCTATCAGAGGGGAGCATAAAAAACCTTAGATGAGTGTGTCTTATTGTATGAGGATGCAAGTTTCAAGGTAAGATGACTTAAGAAGTTAAAGTATGGGATTAGTTATTATTGAATTAGTCTGAATCTGAAAGCTTACTGATTAAATTAGCTGCAGTCCTCCCAGAGAAATATTTCCTGTCTGTAATACTAAGTCAAGGAAAGTGCTTTTGAAGACCTCTTGTGGCTTACTTGAATGCCCAATCAAAATTAACACAATATAATCATGCAATCGATCCCTGACAAAACATAAACTATTTTGTTATTTCCTCTGGAACGTGATCACCAAAGTTCAATAAGTTCTTAATGGTTTGTTTAATGAAAAAATACTAGACGATGAGAATTATTTGACTCTCAAAAAATCTTAGAGAAAGAAACCATAACAAATTATGATCGTAAAACTCGCCTATCCACATTTGTGACGCTCTTCATAATACATGCAGACTATGGTGATAATCTTTTACAACTTGGTAAGAGCAACTTTGGGGTGGCTCTTCCAGGGTGCTAAATAAACCAATATTTATTGTGAAACTGATTATTGCTTCAATACTACTGGAGCTACTTACATGTAGTGACTGAGTATTGGAACCTTGAATGAAGTCCTGCTCATCCAATAAAAATGTACTTACATTTTAAGGAGAAGGTTAACAACTGTTACATCTTTCTCCAGGGTATCTCGATGACTGGAATTGACATAGTGTACTTCTAATGATCATGAAGACATCAAGAGAGATCTGGTGGTGATGTCTTGGATAAATGCATCTCTGAATCAAGTAATGTAGTATCCCCCCTAAAAAAAAAAAAAAAAAAAAAAAGTGCCAAAATGAACTCGGGCTATCCTGAAATAATCTCTTGAAGACTTCAAAAAACAGCAAATGTTGAATTGTTCAAATATTTTGCCCTGTCATTGTAAATAAGTCACTATTCGATCTGCATTTTGGATAACGATTGTTGCTATCAGCTGGAAACTGTGAAGACATTTGATATGATATTTGTTTTCAACATTCAAATGCCACCTTTAATTTAGAATCTTCATGTTCATCATTGTGTTTCATGATATTAAGTTTGGCTGTTTGATGACTGTGTCAGCTGTATACTAAACCATCTTGAAAGAGTGAGTTTGTTTGTTTGTAAAACATGTTTCACAACTCTGAAAACCTTTTTTTTCATACGTGGCTTTAACTTTATGTGAGAACCTTGAGATGGAGTCCTGCTCATCCAAAACAATGTTCTTGCATGTTAATGAAAAGGTTTACAACTGTTCAACTTTGATTTTTGTTTCTCCAGAGTATCTCGATGACTGGAATTGACACAGTGTACTGCTAACGATCATGAAGACATCGAGAGAGATCTGGTGTTGAAGAGTGACGCCTTGGAGGTAAATGCATCACTGAATCAAGGAAAGGAGTATCCAATTTTGTTTTCTTAATTCTGTATGTACTAGGCAAGGTCTCGAGTAATAATCTTAGTCAGTTGAAAATATCACAGGCTGTTTAGATAAAGAAGACTAACAAGTCCAATCTTAGAAAGCAATATTTACTTTAAAATCTTTCTGTTCTGAGTTGAATTTTATACTATTCAGGTTGGCTGTTTCATGACTGACTGGGACATAGACTGAACCACCCAACTGACTTGCTCGGAATGACCTGTCACTGTATCCAGGGACCATGAAGAAGAGTGAAATCATGGCATGAGAAGACTGCTATCCAGGGATCTACATCTCCATAGCACTAGGTACACTTGTGGAATTTGAAGGTAATATTTCTTCTTTGGAGTTGAAATTGTGTGCATGAACTGTCACACCCAAACCAATCTTAATCATAACTTTGAAGACACCAACATTGGCCTTATGTTAGACAGCCTGTATGACTTTGGTTTTGCTGTGATGTGAAATCATGTTTTTGTTTAGAATCCACATAGATGTTTTCCCCCTAAAATGTGGAACAAGTTGCTGAGTGCTATATTAGGGAAGCCGCAACCACTGCCACCAACAAGAACAAACTCAAAACTTTATTATTTCCCTTCTATGTTATTAATCTTAGCATTATGCTTTTTTACAAAATTCTTCAAATATTAGGGATCCATGTAAACTGTGGAATCGAATTAAGTTTTTGATTCATTTCCAGGTGGCATCATGACAATTGATTTGGTACAGACTGTTGCAATCAATGGGAACCGCGAAGATTCACTCTCATGCTGTGTTCTGTTGTCAACCTGGACCATAAATACATCAATGGAGGTGTGTTAAGGTGTCGTCCCTCCCCCAAACCCCCTCCCCCAAACCCCCTACCCCAAACCTCTACCCCAAACCCCCCTACCCCAGCCCCCCTACCCCAAACCCCCCTCCCCCCAAAAAAAATCAAACAAATGGTTCCCACAAATAAAAATAAGTGCCAAAATGAACTCGGGCTATCCTGAAATAATCTCTTGAAGACTTCAAAAAACAGCAAATGTTGAATTGTTCAAATATTTTGCCCTGTCATTGTAAATAAGTCACTATTCGATCTGCATTTTGGATAACGATTGTTGCTATCAGCTGGAAACTTTGAAGACCTTTGATATGATATTTGTTTTCAACATTCGAAATGCCACCTTTAATTTAGAATCTTCATGTTCATCATTGTGTTTCATGATATTAAGTTTGGCTGTTTGATGACTGTGTCAGCTGTATACTAAACCATCTTGAAAGAGTGAGTTTGTTTGTTTGTAAAACATGTTTCACAACTCTGAAAACCTTTTTTTTCATACGTGGCTTTAACTTTATGTGAGAACCTTGGAGATGGAGTCCTGCTCATCCAAAACAATGTTCTTGCATGTTAATGAAAAAGGTTTACAACTGTTACAACTTTGATTTTTGTTTCTCCAGAGTATCTCGATGACTGGAATTGACACAGTGTACTGCTAACGATCATGAAGACATCGAGAGATCTGGTGTTGAAGAGTGACGCCTTGGAGGTAAATGCATCACTGAATCAAGGAAAGGAGTATCCAATTTTGTTTTCCTAATTCTGTATGTACTAGGCAAGGTCTTGAATAATAATCTTAGTCAGTTGAAAATATCACAGGCTGTTTAGATAAAGAAGACTAACAATTCCATTCTTAGAAAGCAATATTTACTTTAAAATCTTTCTGTTCTGAGTTGAATTTTATACTATTCAGGTTGGCTGTTTCATGACTGACTGGGACAAAGACTGAACCACCAAACTGACTCTCTCGAAATGACCTGTTACTGTATCCAGGGACCATGAAGAAGATTGAAATCACGGCATGAGAAGACTGCTATCCAGGTAACTACATCTCCATATCACCAGGTACGCCTATGGAATTTGAAAGTGATATTTTTTCTTTGGTGTTGAAATTGTGTTCATGAACTGTCACACCCGAACCAATCTCAATCATAACTTTGATGACACCAACATTGGCCTTATGTTAGATAGCCTGTATGACTTTGGTTTTGCTGTTATAATAATAATAATAAATAATAATGTTATGTGAAATAATGTTATGTGAAATCATGTTTTTGTTTAGAATCCACATAGATGTTTTCCCCCTAAAATGTGGAACAAGTTCCTGGGTGTTATATTAAGGAAGCTGCATCCACTGCCACCAACAAGAACAAACTCAAAACTATATTATTTCCCTCCCATGTTATTAATCTTAGCATTGTGTTTTTTTACAAAATTCTTCAAAATATTAGGGATCCATGTAAACTGTGGAATCAAATTAAGTTTTTGAATTATTTCCAGGTGGTATCATGAGGAATGATTTGGTACAGACTGTTGCAATCGATGGGAACCGTGAAGATTCACTCTCTTGCTGTGTTCTGTTGTCAACCTGGACCATAAATACATCAGTGGAGGTGTGTTAAGGTGTCGTCCCTCCCCCAACCCCCCCCCCCACAACAACAAATTAAACAACTGGTTCCCACAAATAAAAATAAGTGCCAAAATGAATTTGGGCTAATCTGAAATAATCTCTTGAAGACTTCAAAAAACAGCAAAATGTTGAATTGTTAAAATATTTTGCCCCGCCATTGTAAATAAGTCACTATTCGATTTGCATTTTGGATACAGATTGTTGCTAAAAACAGCTGGAAACTGTGAAGACCTTTGATATATTTGTTTTTAACATTCCAAATGCCATGTTTAATGTAGAATCTACATGGTCATCATTGTGTTTTATGTTATTAAGATTGGCTGTTTGATGACTGTGTCTGCTGTATACTAAGCCATTATGATAGAGTGAGTTTGTTTGTTTGTAAAACATGTTTCACAACTCTGAAAGTGTAACGTTTTTTTCATACGTGGCTCTGACTTTATGTGAGAACCTGGGATAGAGTCCTGCCCACCAAAAACAATGTTCTTGCATGTTAAGGAAAAGGTTTACAACTGTTACAACTTTGATTCTTGTTTCTCAAGGGTATCTCGATGACTGGAATTGACACAGTGTACTGCTAACGATCATGAAGACATCGAGAGAGATCTGGTGTTGAAGAATGACGCCTTGGAGATAAATGCATCACTGAATAAAGGAAAGGAGTATCCAATTTTGTTTTCTGTTTATGTTCTAGGCCAGGTCTTGATGAATACTCGGGTGGTAACAAATTTATCTGAAAGGTTTGAGACATCGATTGGTAGTGATCTGAGTAATAGAAACGACCAATCCTAATTCTGTATACATTGGATACCAGTACCAAATATCCTGAGAAATGTGTTGATCTGATCAACAACGTGCAAGAAATTTATCCTCCAATACTCGGTTTCTTAACTCAAATTACCAAGTCAAAGTTAACATGTGACGTCACTTATAGCACGTGTACATCATGTACATTTCTTAGTTTGTTGAAAACATCACAGGCAGTTTAGGTAATGAAGAATAATAACTCCAATCTTATAAAGCCATATTTAATTCATAGTCTTTCTGTTCTTAGTTGTCTTTGATGTTATCCAGGTTGGCTGTTTGTTTGATGACTGTGACTGTGGTATTGACTGAAGTTGACCATCTGACGGAGTTGCTCGGATTGCCTGTCACTGTATCCAGATGACTCATTCTCTACTTTAACTGGTAGATTTTTTCCTGTTATCTCTGTAAAAGTTCCATCCATTTGATAAATGTCTGTAAATGTATTTTGTCCCACTCGTTTTATATAAAATTTTCGACCTATGAAAAGTGTTTTGTTTTTTGTTTTTTGGAAGTATTCCATGCGGTGATTATCAGATGATCAAATTATAGTTGTCTGTAATGGGTTTGTACTGATGTGATTGCAACGTAATAACTGTCTTTTAGGTGGTTGTGACGACTTTGATGTAGTATTCTGCCGTACCGTCAACATGGACCATGAAGATTGCTGAAGTGACGTCAAGGTACAAGGAGATTGACATCCAGATTCTTACATCTGCTGACCGGCAAGTTTACTTATGGAAGTTGAAGGTGAGATTTATTCTTTGGAGTGGAACATAGCCTGGAAGAGGTTTATCTACGTTTACAAGTGAAATGTTCTGCATGATTTGTCATGCCAAAAACATTCTTCATGTATTTTGTGAAGTTGTCGACAATGGCTCAATGTTTTATAAAACAGACTTTAAGACACTCAAGTTAATACAAGTGAATTCATGTAAGTTGTATGTTTCATGTCAAGTTGAAATAGATTGATTAAATTTGCAGGTTGTTGATAATGGGGTTTTTATGGATGTCATAACAAATTTACTGTTGTTCAGGTGATTGTAACAACTGATTTGATGTACTATTCCGCTGTCAACATGGACCATGAAGATTGATGTGAGATCACAGTACAAAGAGAGAGAGAGACATCATGGCTTGAGGAGACTGACACCAAGTATTTTTACATCTACATATCACCGGGGTCCCAAATGGAATTTGAAGGTAAGATCTGTTTTAGCTAAACTTGATTTGATAATTAGGTTATCCATTAGTGTGCAGAAAATAACTAGACGTTGCTTATACACAAAAAGTGTTTGTGATCCTTGGTGAAATCCTCCTTGTTGATTGTGACTTTGTTCATGTGTCATAATACATTACAGGTAGCAGTATCCTGCTGTCAACATAAACCATAGAAACGTCTTGGTATTTACGTGGACTCGTCACCAATTTGAAGAATAGTATCTCAAGCTGAGATATTTCAAAACTGAAACAGATTCAGAAGCTCTCGTACATATAGTACCTTATATTATTGTATATCAAATTTTGTTGGTAATCATGCTTTTGTTTGCTGAAGTAATTTGATAAAAACAAAAAAATGGGTGCACAGATAGATAATCATACATGTACATCAACAACTACTGCCCCATGAGTAACCTTTTCCTCCCTGGGTAATGAAATGCAATTAAATTAGATTGACGTTAGATGACCACTCGCACAGGACATGCTAAAAGTGAAAGATTTCTTGAGCAGATATCATGTAAAGGACACTCCAAACAATAGGCATAGTGTGTGCTTGTTATAAAGTTGGTGGTGATGGAAATAATGTGATCTTAATCTTATTTTGTTATATAATACAGCTATTTATGATGAACCACAGTAATGCAGCACTCTGTTGTAAAGCTGGACCATAAAAACACCAGCGTAAGTGTTTCAAGGTATGACAGTCTGAGTAAATTCTTATCACTTAATGGTGCATTCTTTGATGCTTGGGTAAAACAATATCTGCAGTCTACTTACGTAAACTTAAAGACCTACATAAAAGGCCTATAAGAGGCTCTAGTAATTGTTGGAATTGAGCTGTGAAAATGCTGTTAACTGATGAGTTTTAAGAGTTTAAATAATTTTGTTGATAACGACTTTTGCTTAGAATTATATTGTAAGTTACATCAGTACCCATCAAAGTGTCACGCTGTCTCCTAGCCTGCTCAAATCTAAAACTTTAAAATCTTCAATTTAATGTAACTGTTCTTTCTTTTTCTTCTTGATCATATTATAGGATGAACACAGTCAAACCGTAATTTACAGTTGGTCGTATGCGAAGATTCTGAGCCACCTTATGCGGGAAGTACCGAAATGCAACCATTGCTTCACCCACTGTTTTTCAGCAAGGGACTTGTTTCTTCCATGACGACTGCCCTCACCCTAAGGCTGTATCCATTGGTGGCTACAGCTACGACTGTTACAAAGGTGTTGCTTAGAATGTAATATCCATAGACAATTAGTTGACTTTCACAAGAGCATGTGAACAACATTGAACAACTATTTTGAGATTGCTTGATTGCCGACAAATCTTCCAGTGGATCTTGATATTACGGCATGATCATCCAGATTTCATCTGCAGATTGAACTCTCTTTACACAAAGTTTTCTTATTGCTGAACAATGACGTGGATGTGCAACTTGATATTTTTGGAAAAAACGTCAGTAAGAAAGTGAAAAAGAGTGGTTATTTTATTTATCAGTTTGTAGTCTTAAATTTAAAAATTTGTTTGGTCAGACAGTTGATTATATTCTTGAAGTTTATGTGCTATGGTTGACATAAAACAGTTTTTGAAATAGATTTCGCAAAAACTGGGAACAATGTTTGTCGCCATGGCTGAAATATTTAACTGAATGAGGTCTGGATTCATTCACAATTGTCAACTTACTTGTAACGAGGTTTTCATTACAAGTATGTAGACAGAATACATGTACAATTTGTAACGAGGTGCTTCCTTACAAGTACATGTATTCATGAAAGATGCATGCTTGTAATGAGGTACTTCATTGCAATCGATGCAATCTTAACATGCTGCAATGAAGTACCTCAAGTATGTAAAGGTTTTATGCATGTAGTAAAGTACCTCATTACAAGCATGAAACATGTTAAGTTCATTTGTAATGAAGTAAACTCATTCCAAATATGAAGACAACACCTTGTTGGTGAATGGAATTGAGTGCTGTTTATTTTTAAATAAAGTTCCATTTTATTATTACTGAATCTTGATTTAAATATGAACATTAAATTTTATTGTCTTGTATTGCACGCTTTGTCTTTCAATTATTCATCCAATTATATCAATTATTTACAAGTATTGAATTAAATGTAATTATGTGGGGTAAATATTTGTGTGGAACACACTGGGTTCAGTAAATCTTGTTATACAGTATAATATTAAACATACAGCGGTTTTATGTAATTTATAGCGTGTAGGCAGTATTTTGGTGTGTTTGAGTACTCGTTAACGACGTTTTTAATTTACAAATGATCATGATGTATTTGGTGTTAGGAGTGATATATAATGTAGGCAGTATTTGAGGGTGTTTGAGTACTCGTTAACAGGGCTTCAATTAAAACTTTAAATGACATATTTCCTTGGTGTTGAATTATATA
>JAJGQC010000487.1:0-25000 GCA_021014325.1 Plazaster borealis
CATCCATATCTTTCAACCGATGTTAGTTTTCCTTTACAAAAAATCATTCAACGTGCAAAAACAAAATTAAATATAAGCAAGTTTCAAGCAACCCAGCAAGCAGATTTAGTGCATCCAGAAAAACAATTCGGCGTTTCATTTTCACGATTTCATTCTAGGGAGTAGCTAGCCCCTTTGTGCATTTCGTTACATTATTTTGTTTATCTTGACTTCTTGCTTTAAACAAAAAAGATAACACGTTTAGCACTGGGCTTTTCCCAAAAACACAATTTATTTTTAAGTTCACGCATTCAGAAATGCTGAAACAGTTTGAGTAGACGTACAACTTTTTCTCGTGACAGCAAAACGTACCAAGCCGGTACTCTCGCTGTTTGATGAAATCATGGTTGGATAAGACATAAAACGGTATAATGTATCTGATTTTTCAAAGTACGGTTTGTTTATGCGGCGATCAATATGCTTTTCTACAATTGGTGCTCGATATGGGGCATGGTGTGCCCCCCCCCCCATATTGTGTCTTCATTGTGTGCTTGGAATCTCAGGAATTCTTTAGAGGATTTTAGGGGGGTGTTCTATACAAGAGGAAGACAGTGTGTTATAGATGGGAACATTGGGGGGGGGGGACCCTCTGCCCCATATCGGGCAGGCTACACATTTCTGACAAACCAACGATGTCCCAAAACCCTTTAATACGTTAGCGATTTCATAAAGCCACTGACAAATTTGTTAGGTCAATTCCCTTCACCCACCAGCAAGAGAAATCATCTTCAAAGAAGGTCAAACAAAACACAACAAAATCACCACAGCATTTTCGCAAGGAAAGCAATGATCTAATATGAATGTCTGGGCTCTAGACTACAACAGCAAGGAATACAACAGACCAACGATGGTTCTTAATGTTCGGTGCTACTACTAATGAATCCAACGTCCATAAAGCTCTATCAGACTATTCTGGGCACAGTCCTAAGAGAATGAGACTGGGAAGTGAGATGGCAATACTGGAGAGGTTTGGTTTACGCATGAACAGTGGCCATAACATCGGAACCGTATAGTAAAGCATCCACTGGGATACTTTGGAACGCTAGGTGGCAGCAGACTTATCAGGTTAATTTTAATTGTCTACAAGTTCCGCGCAAACACACATTTCCAAGAACAATGCTTGAGGTCAACCAATGGAAACTGCACGCGTGTATGCGCCGCGCTCAACTCTCAGCCAATGACAGGTCTTCAATGACATCAGTGAGAGCCCTGTTTGAGCTTGTGACGTCATATGCAAGTTGTCTATACCTCACAAAATGGTATACATGCCAATGGTATTTTGGCTGTTCATCTTATTCTGGTAAGCATAATAATGTTTGTGCTTTAGGCACCTGTGTGAAATTTGGACCTGGTAAGTCTGCTGCCATCTGGCTTCCAAAAGGTATCATATTCATGATGGACACTATAATTCTAGAACGAAACAAAGGTGGCCGTTGGATTAATTTTAACCCAAACATCATCAATATTCTTAACTATAGTTGAGATGAAGATGGGTTTAATTTTGTGCATTGAGAACAACAAAATGAGGACAATAATAGAATATTATACTGTAATATGTTCCTTTTAACTAAATTTCATCCTCAGTATATCTAATGGATTGGGTTTCTTTACACTGCCTGCTGTTTTTGGTTTATTTGGGTCGGGCGGGGCTTTGAAATAGCCCGAATAGTTTAATAGTCAACACACAATCAATCAATCAACTGCTTCATAAAAACAACAGCAAAGTATAAGGAAAGGAAATACGGACAGAATCGAAATATAGTACAATATATCAATGCCATATATCAAATAAAATAAACATAATGAACACCACAGTTAAATATGCTTCTGATGCAGGGGTGGCTAGATTGACAACCGCTACAGAGTGTAACTGTTTTGGCAACATTTCCTGAAATACACACGTACAAACAGTTTGGTATTTGCATGTTGTTACATTTAGACGATCAAGGCGAAGTTTCATTTCCTTTAATTTATTTTGGTTGTGAAGCCAAGGACTCTCAGAAAAGTGAACTGAATCACTGTACTAGCCAAGAACCCAATGGAGAGAAGATAAAAGGGAAGTTTCAGTTTTAGATGTGGGAGGAAAACCCAAGAGAATTATTCCAGGGGGAAACCCAAGCAGTCAGGTAGGGACTGAAAACCCACTCCACATGGTGCCCCAGATAGGATTCGAACCGGGGTCCCAGAGGTGGAAGGCAAGGTAAGATACCACTATACGCCAACCCGTTGAAAGTTGAAAACCAAATGTTTAGGAATTGTAAGCACACATTAATCCGGTTTTTTTTATTATCAATGGCATATCATTTTGTGAGTAGTAATACCGGTATTACAAGTTTGATTACTGCGGGTAATTTCCAAATAAGCCACAAGATGATTTTGTTGCCACCTACTGACGAATTTTCAGTTAATGTTTTAGAGCATGTTTGACTGTATCTTCATTAAGTCTCATAGAAAGAAAATCAAAATGCAAGAACCTCCTCAAATGCGTTCTTAACCGTCATGCTATCTGATGCTTTGATGACGTCAGGCACTTCTTGCTCACGGGAAATCCCATCGTTCCCATCATGCTCCAGCACCTTTTCCTGCATCCGTCGAACGAGGTCGCCCTTCTCTTTTCTTGGCGGCGCTGTTTTCTCACTGGTCTGCTTGGTTTCGATTATCTGTGAAGCACGAATTGAATAATGGACTATGCACATAAATGTACTAATTTCGCTTAAACCTCTGTTCCCCCGTTTGTTTGCTTTTGTTTTTTGATTGTTGAATTTTATTTCCAAACGCAAAACGAAGCATGCTGCAGGTATGGGCAATGTCAGCCCTTCCTGACATATTTTAATATTTCCATTGTCTTACGCCACATCGTACACAACGGTCTGATCTTATGGCATGATATCCTAAGCTGGACCATGCCACACGCCCTAGAGGGGTTGTCAATCAACATGGGACAGTGATTTGGTTAGGAGGGGGCCAGCATCCTTTGTGTTCAAAATCGGTATGTCATTGTCAATGGTAAATGAAACCAAATTATAAAACTTATAAGCAAACAAATCAGCTTAAATTAACCCCCACAATACCTGGACATGTGAACAACACTTAAACACATGCAAAATAAACCCTCTTAAAAAAAAGCTTGGAAGCATGTGCTGACAACATACCACGGATGTGTTGCGACCAAACAAGTCCCTCGCTTAAGGGTTTTAACTAAATCAAATAAAGAGCTATGAATATTGTTTGACTTCTGGTAACATTGTTAAGCACTTGTTGCAGCTGTAACTCTAACCTACCGTTAGTTCTTGGAATCCTTTGGTTGGTGCTTCAGTTGACGAAGAGTGACTTTTGCTCGTCGCTGTTTTGCCATTTTCTGAATTCTGCAATCAAACCCATTTTCATTCATTCATTCATTCATTCATTCATTTTGATTAAAAAACCAACTGACAGCACAAAGCTGAATTATGTGGCATTACAGGGTAAGATAGACGAGTTAAAAATTGCACATATAAAAATATAAACTAGCAACACCGAAATACGGGGAACATAAATACATTAAACAAGATTACAAAAATATAAATATAAATTTGGTAATGCAGAGACTGTAGGAACCCTTTTATCTATAGAAAAACCCCTAAGAATTAAGACCTCCTTTGACTTAAGAACCCCTTTAAAAAAAAAATCAATCACCCGATTACCAAAGTTGAATACATTACATTGAAAGTTGTTATGTTTTTCTCATCAGTGTGATGTACAAATAAAAACCCCGAAGTCATAGAAATAACACTTTAAACTGTATGTTTTTACCTTAAATTCCTCAAACATAGTTACCTGGTTTGGAGTAGTGTCCATCATCTTTAACTTTTGCAGCTAAAATTAAAAATTAAAAACTAGTTCGTATAGAGTTTTTATAAGAGAGAAAACAGTATTATATATCTTCCAGTAATTAATATTGTAGTTATTGTTAAAAATAAGTTATGAACATTTCTTTCGTTGAAGTATCTGCTTCAATTGCTTCACAGTCCAATCAATAATAATAATAAGCAAATCTCACAGAAGAAACTGCATCGAGGTTTACTCTTCAACACAAAACAGAAATCATTGTAACCAAAATACTTCAAAACTTTAAAGAATTGCAAAGACAATGTTTACAATTGGTGTTTTAATTAATATAAAGCTTTGTTTGTTTGTGCATAATACAGGAGAGAAGCTAACATAGAATAGACAAGTGAACAATAAACAAGTTTTAAAAACCAAGCTCCCTTTGCAACACGAGGTCAAAGGTTACATTGGGTAATCAATACCTCTTGAATCATCGTCTCAATCCTGTTGTGTTCCAATCTACGGGAGGTTAGACTCCCCTGCAGCCGTTTCTGCAAGTCGACCCTCTCGCTTCTCCACAGCTCTTTATCCCGTTGGTAATGGCATTCCACCTGATTGCTACGTTTCTGCATGTCTTTCATGGTCTGCATTTGATCTTCCAGCTAGATTTTGAGAAACGCCATTACAGAAATGAAAATCAAACAAATGACTGTTTTCTAAACCGAGTTATTACAGAAACACGCAAAGCCATACGCGGGAATCGGAGGGTTGGAATCACGTCCCACCAGAGCTGCCAACGTTTGGACAAAAATCAGGGAGTTATTTTGAATCACATTCAAAATGATAGGGAAAGTTTCCATAATCAGGGAGATAGTTAAATTTGTTCATCAAAACAAGGAAAGATTGGTTTATTTTCAGGTCACTTTCTGTATGGAAATAAATTGTGATGTTGTTGATTGATGAACGACAACAAGCTAAACAAAACCTATGGTAGTAAACTTGCGGGTACAACCACGTATGAAACTTTTTTGGCAAAAGTGTTGGCTCTGAGAGGAACCGTGTGGTCTCAGAGCCGACATTTCTCCCAAAATGTTTATAGATACACAGTTGTCTAGTCAATTGTCTTTGTTCAACCCCAAATTGTTTCAAATTGTCCCAGTCAGTTTCCCTTGTGGTTTACTACTTTATATGGTAAATTAAAATAATGTACGGACCTCTTCGATTGCGTCAGAAAGTTTTCTCTTATCTTCTTCCCAATCTTTCCTCTCCTTGGCGAATTTCTCCTGAGTGACACTGAACTCCCTCTGCCATTTACTCTCACGCGTATCCACCTGTCTCCTAGTCTCCAAGGAGTTTTGGTTAGCCTCCGCTACAAGACGTCGGTTATCGGCTCGCTCGATGTCCCAGGCTGCTTGCAGTCGAACCTGGAGGTCTTCGAGTTTGACTTTCTTGAGTTTAGTCTGTTGCTCGAGCTGTCAAATCAATTGATTATCATACAATAAAATGCTTTAAAATAACAACTTAAAGGCATTGAACACGTTTGGTAATTGTCAAAGACCAGTGTTCTCACTTGGTGTATCCCAACATATGCATAAAATAACAAGCCTGTGAAAATTTGGGCTCAATTAGTCATCGAAGTTGCAAGAAAATGTTGAAAGAAAAAACACCCTTGTTGTACAAATTTGTGTGCTTTCAGATAGGAATAACAGGCTTCTTGCAAGAAGTCTTGTATTATTTTAGTGAGAAATTACCTCTTTCTCAAAAACTACGTTACTTCAGAGGGAGTCGTTTCTCACAATGTGTTATACTATCAACAGCTCTCCGTTGCTCTTTACCAAGTCAGTTTTTATGTTAATATACATTTTGAGTAATTACCAAACGTGTACAGTGCCGTTAAAGCACAGCACATGATCCACACTTTATGTGGACATAGCCTACATAAAATAACAAATCTGTGAAATTTTAAGCTCAACCGGTCTTCGGAGTCACCAAAAAATAGTGAAACAAGACTTATAATGTTTTCAGTGTTTTCAAGCATCCGAGTTTTGGACTCACGAGATCATGCTGTCTTACCCTGCCAACTTTGGACATCAATTCGTTTCTTTTGACGTCCCAAGACGCCTTCTCATTAGCGTAACTCCTCTGGAGTGCCTCACAGCGATCTTTCTCCGCCGTGAGCTGGCTGCCGAGACTCCGCCTGTCCCGTTGGAGCTCCTCCATCAATTGCTTCGATCTCTTTGCCTGTGGCAAACGTGACGAATTAAAAACTTAAATACTTTTTCAATTTGATACTTGTTTTTCCGAGGTATCTTTACAAACCACGCCATCCTTGAAATGGATAGAGTATTGTGAATTCTGTTTACTTACAAATTTACACCTACCGACTGGTTTCTTTCCCTACCTTTCACCTCTGTGGATCCGGTTCGAATCCCACCTCAGAAACAACGGAGTCTTGCCTGTGGTTTGGTTTTTCAATCCCTACCGGATTGCGTGGGTTTGCCCCATTTTGGATTTTCCTCCCACATCCAAAACTGAATATTTCTTCTCATTTCCTATTCACCATCCTGTTATTGGCGAGTGCGCTGTCGGATGTGTAATTATGAAATAAAATAAATAAATAAATAAATGAACAGTTCTGTGCTTACCGACAGGGACTCCTTGTCAGCTGCTTGTTTCGCCAGCATCTTCTCTGCAACAGCCCTCTCAGCAATCGCCTTTTGCTCGTGCTCCTCCTTCAAAGCAACCTGCAGATCCCTCTCCATATCTAACCTCTCCTTGACCTCACTCTCCAACTTACTCTGCAGCCGAGCGAGTTCTTCTTTGAAGTACTTAGTCTCCGCCTCAAGCTTGAAGCGACTGGCTGCTATTTCGGCCTTCCATATCTTCTCGTCCCTCTGGAATTGGATCTGGACGTCGAGACGGGCGTTGTCCACACGGCGTGACTGGTTGTCTAGGAGACGTTGAAGACGGTCTGCATCCTTCGAGACGTTTTTGATTTCGTTGACTTTGTCTTCAATCTGTTATTTGAGAGGAATATCGTTGGTTCAATATTTTTTTTTAAACAAACAAGAAAAACTGTGGTTGGAGAAAGTTCGAAAATTTCGTTAACTTCGTCAAAGTCAAAGTTCGTTGTAGTTGCTCTTTTGCCGTTGTCTTTGTTTCGTTCTGATGTGTGATCAAGGGTCCCCATTTGATGGGTCTATGTGCCTGTTCGGGATTTCTCTTTTGCACCACGTTGTATTTTGGTGTTTTTTGCAATAAATGTAATAAACTAAACTAAACATAACTTCTTGGCAAAAGTGAAATTTACCGGGTCAATTAGATATGTTGCTAAGCCTTGTCCACAAAATGCATGACCTGTTTTCAGTGTTAAGGCATTGTAAGAATTCAAACAGTAAGGGTTGAACAAGAGCCATCGAGGGAATAAACATGTAAAATCTGTTATCAAAAGACAAGTACATCAAGACTTGTTTTCAAGGAGAACTAACCTGTTTGATAAGACGTCTTCTCTCATCTTTGAACTTCGCCTCACTGACTTTGTGCGTCTCAACAAGCTCCGTAGCAGCCTCCACTCGAGACAGCAGTTCTTCTTCCCTCTTCCTGGCGATGATCTCCGTCTCGCGTACTTTTCCCCTCAGCTCGCTGAGGATGTTGTTAAACTGACCCCTCTCGACCTTCCATGAATCTTCCCGGGTCATCAAGTTGGACTGGAGGGACTTGACCTCCAAGGCAAGCTTCGATCGGTCGCTCTCCCACGAGGCATCTCTTGCTTTCAGACTGGACTTCAGCTTCTCAAGGGCTTCCTGGAGCTCGTTGCGCTCTGCCTTCCAATCCTTCTCCCGATTCGCGAGTTTAGCCTGTAGGTCCCGCATATCTTTCCCTAACCGTGTGTTCTCACTGCGAAGCTCATCCTCGCCGTTGCGGGCGCTCTTTATAAGCTCCGCCTTCTCTTTGCTTCTACAGTCCTCTTGGGCGCGAAGTTGCGCGTCCAGGGCATGTATGGTACCCCGACTCTGTTCAAGTTCTTGTTCCATGAGTTCTACTTTGGCAGAGATCTCCTCAAGTTGTCTTGACTTGGTTCTCAAATCAAGATCCTTCTCCTCCAACTCGACCTGGCCCTCCGAGGATGTTAGACCAATCTGGTGTTCAAATGCCAACCGGAGTTTCGCCATCTCCGCTTCGTGAGAGGCCTGAATAGTTTCCAGGTGAGTCTGGGTCTCCTTCAGCCTTTCCTCTCCTTCTTTCCCGTTGGTTTTGAGCGACTTCATGTAAGTTTCTAATTCCACGGTCCTCTGTTGGAGGGTTTGCTTTTCAAGCTGGAATTGTCCAAATTCGTGCTGATGGGAAAAGATTATTCATAATATTACACATTTCGTGCAATTCTTTTTTCTTAAAAATAATGATAAAAGGTAAATCATTGTGCATTTATTTAACGAAATATCTTGCCATCTGCTGCTGGTTGTGTCCCTTAAATTACTGCACCTTTTTCAAAGAGCCTGATACTAACAATCCTTCAAGATTTGGTTTTTCCTTTACAGGCGTCCATTCCACAGCCCAGTAACTAATGCAGCATTGTGGGATTTTTATAGAATAAGTAAATGCCTCGATGGATCTTTGTAATGATGTGGCCAGGGAGAAATGATGCATGAATTACAACACACTTGGTATTCATTTGCCTCTGATCAAATGACACTATCTTCTGAAGATGGATTTGTTTTCTGTCAAGATTAATCACAGGGCATTCATATTTGTCAGACGACATGAACGTTGAACACATTACCACGTTCATGATACCAATGTAAGGCATCTCTTTCCACTGCCCCAGTGGGCTTACACGATGGTATTAACGGTAGGGTCATATTGGTAAATACTCCAAAAATTAATTACCATTACAAACTCACGTCATGAGAAGCACTGCAGCTGTTGATAGTATAACCTATTTTGAGAAAGGATCCCCTTCAAAGTAATATGGTTTGGATAATTTCTTTTCACCAAAACCGTTCGAATCTGAGAAGATTTCTGACGGTTGGTGTCCGTTCGAGAATAATACGGCCAGATGCGGTTGGTATACCCGCTGTCACCTCGGTAAACGTGGATGGATTTGACGTTCTTGTGAAAATACTACGACAGTTGTTTGCTGTTTCTCAGCAAGTAGACACTGTATTCAGCTGAAACGTCCAAATGTGACTTTTATTGTAACTTTCTTTGATAATGTAGTCTGTAAATAAGTATTACGATGACAAGAACCAATCTATCACCCAACCTTTAAAGGGTAACATCGAAGGAATTGAAGGCCAGTACATACCTGTATATCGCTCAGCTTCCTTGCGTTCTCCTGTTGCTGAGCATCTTGCCACGCTATCAGTTCGCTCTTCTCCCTCGCCCAAGCTTCGCGCTCTTTCTTCAGACGAATGTCGAGCTCGGTTCGCTCCTGGTGGACGGTGGCTACCTTAGCGTGGAGGAGAGAACGCTCCTGGGTCAGGATGTCACTGGAAGCTTTCAGCTCTTCGGTCTGTGCCGTCATCTAGGAAAGGAGAGAATTTTTAACTTTTAAATACTTTACAGGAAGGTGTGTCATTGAATTGGCTTCTAATGTACGCGCACGTATACATTCAATCCCTAGATAGATTTCAAGAAATGAAAATAAACTAACCTGTAATCGTTAGATTGAGACAGGTGCTAACGTTTTTCGAAAGGAAACCATGTCTACGAATAACGTCACTCAGTTAGAAGTAACTACACTTGCGGTTACAACCAAGTGTAAATCTCTTTTGGGAGGAGTGTTGGCCCTGAAAAGAGCCGTTGTGGTGTCACCGGCTCTTTTCAGAGCCAACCCTCCTCCCAGAAGAGATTTACATGGTTGTACCCGCAAGTTTACTGTTACTTTTTTTTATTTTCCACACCATGCAAAGCTTCAAACATCATCACTCAGTTAGATTTACGACTTCTACTCTTGAAACAAGACAGATCGAATGAGCGTACCCCCTCCCAAAACTATGTTAAACATTCCTGTAAAGTTACAGTCATCAAAATGTAACTTGGTTTTCTCGACATTCAACATAATCAGTTAATCACCCGGGAGGTTCCCGATATCTCTAAACCCAATGAACTCAAGGTCTCTGTTCTATTTCGAAAAAAATGTGGAAACCGTACTATTAACGTAGCTTCCTTTGCCGGTGATTTGTATATAACGTATCTTGAACCTCAAGTGGTGGTTCGATGAGATACAAACTCCCAATGAGCACGATTTTCAGTTTTGTTGGCATTTGTTGTGATTATGTTTCTGACTGACCAATCATGACCATCTGTATTCAATAGATGTGAATTTTGCATCGGGGATAAAGAATATCATTTGTTTTTTACCCACAGGTCTTGGGTTCGAATCCTACCCGAGTTATCCCGTGGATTTGTTTTGTCACAGAACTCGGGGAAGTACTGAGTATACAGTGCTTAAAGGCCCTATACACTATATAGTAAGATCGAAAAACACAAATGTTCACAGATTTACACATAACTTACATGATTTAAAGTAAGTAATGGTAGAAAGGGTTTCTTAAAATATTTCTGCCTAAAATGCTATCGTTTCTGAGAAATGAGTAAAACAATAGTTTTTATCACGCGTGATAAAAACTCGATGTTTGAAGAAAAAAAAACACCTAGGGTCTCCTTTCACTATTTTCTTGTGACCTCGATGATCAATTGAGCTCAAACTTTCACGGGTTTGTTTGTTCATGCATTTGTTGAATCACACAAAATGTGGACCCTGATTTTTAGCTGTTACCAAAAGTGTACAATACCTTTATTTGGTGTATGGGTAAAAAACAATGTATATTCTGTATTCAAGTTTATTTGCTATTCCATAAACACTGGATGAACTGCTGCTGAGCTGCGTCCTTGCATGCTGGGCCGGGTCATCTGGACCAAGGTCACTGGGCAAGCTCGAGAAGCCGTATGGCCTCGCTTTGATTGGAGGAATTATACGTGCTCATGTTGAGTCATCGGCATACATGAATAAATTGAAGATTTCTGGGATTTACTTAGAAGTCGGTTAAAGCAAGTTTTGTTTTAACCCCTGATACTGTAAACAGACCAGCAGGAAGTTTTATAATTGAAAAACTGTTTTTGAGAAAACAGCAAAAATAATAAGTATAACTTGAAACTCTTCATAGTGAATTTTAGAAATACACGAAGGGATACATAGCTTGCTATATCTACGAAGGGTTAGCTTCATTTTGCTCTAGAACACAACCACCCGATTCTTTACGGAGCCAACACAACCCAAAGGGGGTATCACCGCAAACCCCCTTGGGGAGATTGCCACCAACCATTTCTGAATTACCAGTGAATTACTCTGATTTTAAGTGGAAACGGATCAACAGTCTTAGAATGTATCAAGTTCCTTCGAAGACGACACCATGTCCGGTCTAATGACTTCTCAGCATGTCGAGACGACGTTAATTTAGATTTCCAAATTTTTTTAAAAAAATATTATGTCCCGGAAAGACAGGCGAAGACAGTCAAAGACAGTCAAAGACAGTGAAAGACAGTCAAAGACAGTCAAAGACAGTCAAAGACACTCCATGCTAGACCAATAAAAGTGTTTGTATTATTCCTTTAATATACATCGATTAGGATGTTTTGGTTTCCGGATTTAATGTAAATTTATTCTCGTTGTCTAATGTGTTTGGTCTTATGATTTCTGCTGTTTTGGGTGGGTAAGGCAAGAGGGTAGAGGTTTTTAGGTTCAGGGGTTTGTTAGATTAACATAACCGTAGTTTTTGTCTTGTTTTTTATGTAGTAATATTTTGTGTGTGCTCTTGTGTAAATACAGTTAAACAAAATTATTGAGTGTAAAATATTGTAATTCTTTAGCATAATTTGTAATTCTGTAATTTTTGTAGGTATTTCTGATGTTATAAACATTCTCAACAAAGTAAATTTCCATTTTCTCGATAATAAAATTAAAATTGAATTGAATTTAATTTAATTTAACGGTACCATTAACCACTCCCGAAATAAAAATTTGTATACGATGTGTATATATTGTTTTACAGTGTAGGTGTGCATGAAATACTGTCTGTAATAAGTTGTTGGTTTCTGCAAAGAAATTGCTGGTTGACAACTCGACGTTTCGATTGGGATGTTCTGATTGTCTTCAGATGAGCATGAAGATTCAGCTACGCCCCCCCCCCCCCCATGACGATCAGGGTATACCAATACAAAATGTATAAGGGTTCCTTTTCGGAACCACCACGACCTATTAAAAACATATCCACTGCAGGCCTACTACCAGACAGTGGTGGAGATTTATGAAAGATAAAACAAACACAGTAGTGGTATCTTATCACAAAACACCTGACATTGTATGACATACAATCATTTATCCAGGCAGAATAAATAGAAAGACAAGCTCTCAAAGCACGTACCAACACAACAAAGTAGATATATACACAATCATGGTGTTACCGCAAACTAAATACACAATAATTAATCATGCAAAGTTTTGCATGAATAGTCCAGCTATAATGTTTTTATAAGCTGAGAATTTGTGGGTGTATTCAACATTCATTCTTGGTTGGTAGAGTGCCGGCACAATAAACCGGGGTCATTGGTTCAAATCCCGCTCAAGTCAATTTTTTCTTTGTTCAACCCCAAATTTTAAACAATCATTCTTCTTCGGTTTAACACGCGTTACGGTAACATTAAACACATACCACTTTCATCTTCGACTGCATGTCCTCAGCAAGTTCGCGATACTTCCAACATTCTCCGTCCAGAATCTCGACTTCCGTTTCCAGTTTACCCAGAATCTTTTTCAGTTCCTCCTTCTCGGTGTCGGGGCGAGTGGAGTCTGGCTTTTTCTCCTGTGAGGAAACGAATAGGCAATTCATAAATAAAGCTAGAATATTATGATTTTTGAGTAGCAACTGATACAATTTGAATAGCATTTTGCTCTGCTATACAAGGGAAATCGTTCAATGTATTGACATCAATTCCCACTTAAAATATCTTTAGAGCCATTTGAAGTTTGTGACGACAATTTAGGAAGAAAACAAACTTATCGGCAGACATCAGATAAACGTATTAGGCAAATGTCAAGCGATTTACATCTCATACAATTTATTTGACGTAGACTGCATTTGCTAAAATTACCAACTGAGTCCAAGAATAGATTAGACCGACCGATGATAAACTGACTTCTATAAAAAGTATAAATGTCTGCAACAGTGGGGTGGCAAAGGAGACTTAACTGAATTACATCAGCAAAAAACTATCGGTAACGATAAAATTCTTGAATGTACAGTGATGCAACTTTAGTTCTTAAAAGGGTCTGTTTACGTCTGGTAACGATTCTGAAAATTAATGGCAAAAAAAAAAATTACTTACAGCAGCTTTGGATAGTATAATGCATTTTGAGAAACTTTTCACTTCGAAGTACTGCGGTTATAGAAAAAGATATCACTTTTTATCCCCCAAAATTTGAATCTGAGAAGCTTTACTGCAGTAATGTTTCTCAGATTGTGTATTCCAATTGCAGATTATTCTTCCTGCGTGGACATAACCTTTCCAGATTTTCGGCAATATCTCAAAAACACTACCACCTTTTGAAATGAAATTTTCACAGGTTAGTTTTATGGTATACATCTACAACTATATAGGGTTGAAACAAACAGAGGGTTCCATTTACCAAACGTATACAATCCCTTTAAATTGACTTCAAGAACACGGTGACGTATGGATTGGATTGCATCTCAGGGCTAAATAGAACTCGGCAACTTTATGCTGGGGGAAAAATAACGCGGGAAAAAACACACATAGTACCCATAAAATCTTACGTACATGTCATGTTTGGTGTTCAGCTAATTTTGTGCTAAATGAAGCTCTATATGAGTTCCGCTTTACCTACATGATTAGAAGAAAACGCTTAAATTTGCATTCCGCAGACTAAACCAGTGCTCACGTGGCATGCTGGGAAAAAATGGCGCGGCGAAATCGATCACCCCTGGGAACGAGGATGCGTCACTGGGTCTCTTTCATTTGATGGCAATATAAGGCTACTCTAGTAATGGGGTTGCAAATGTGCAAACAGACAACTAATAATAATTAGCAACATGAAGTTTGACTTGGATTCTTTGCAGGGAAATGCAATCTCTTCAGTTCATTAGTCTCGCGATGACTCATCATGTCATTTGCCGATCCGGGGTGTTACTGGATGTCGAGGTTATTATCAAGTACGTTGTTTGGACATAAAAACCTCATTTCCACGATAATTATCTGCCACATGAAAATCTGATTTTCCAAGTAGATTATGTTTCTTGCAAATAAATCATCAAAATTAAAGGTGCATCTGGCTGCGCTTTCCGTGAAGAATATGGCGCATCGAAGCCTGACCTTTGACCTGTTCTATAACCACAGCTGTAACCGATCACGTGCACACTGATTATTCCTTATTCGATAGCTTGGGCTTCAGTTTTGGAGCACCAACCGGTTCAAGGGGCAATCATCTTAGTCCAAAATTATTTCCAAAGTTAAGCGCGACGGGATTTCGCCTATAGGCCTAATGTAGTATAAAATGGCCGCACTATTGCCGTTACCATTGCATGAATCGATGGATTGTAAGGCAATGTGAAAGTTTCCTTTCAACCAAGTTGCTTTAAAAGACAATTTTGAAAGAGTTTAAAGATAGTTCTAAACAATTTGTTTTGTTATAGGCAACAAATTGAAGCACTTGTATGTGTCATTTATTTTGTTCTTATAACAAGTATTATTCGCATGTACTTGAGCTGGAAACCACTGGACTGCTGGACAGATATCAGCATTACGTTGACATAAACCAGTCTATGACCCTACCTTTAAAGGTATTGTACACTTTTGGTAACAGCTCAAAATCAGTCTCCACATTTTGTGTGATTCAACATATGCATGAACAAACAAACCTGTAAAAGTCTGAGCTCAATTGGTCATCGAGGTCACGAGAAAATGGTGAAAAGAGACCCTAGGCCTATGTGTTTTCTGTTTTTATCACGCATGATAAAAACTATTGTTTTACTCATTTCTCAGAAACGATATCATTTTAGGCAGAAATATTTTAAGGAACCCTTTCTACCATTACTAACTTTAAATCATGTAAGTTATGTGTGAATTTGTGAACATTTGTGTTTTTCGATCTTACCAATAGTGTGCAGTGCCTTTAAGCTCCTCGTTAATTCAACACTAATTTGATATTTCCATATGGATGTTAGCGTTGAATCATGAAATTGAACTTTCATTAATTACATCATATAATCAAATTATACACGGCTTTGAGGTTTCATTTTAGTCACTTAGGGAGCAAAAACGTATCAAGGTATAATACTGGACAAATCTCTATGCGTGACAAGCGGAATTCTCTGATGGGCTTAGATAATCACAGAGACCGGATCAGCTGCATGGGTCATCGGAAGACCCACCGCCTTCTTAACTTCAAAACAGCGGAGCAAAACTTGTTAAGACAGGTTGGGATTGTTGTAAATTGTTCAAATTTATTGCAGGGTTTGCCCTTCACTTTTTCGGTGACTCGCCAGCAGAACCGATTGGCTTGTCATTTCACCAGCCGCTAAGCTTTTTCACTCCGCCAATTTATATTAAAGGCATTATACATGATTGGTGGAGCTGACAAAATAGTCGCAGACAGTGTTTATGTTTTGTGTGGTCAACCCATTACATGAAATTACACACATGTGAAAATTTGGGCTTAATCCGTTGTGTGACGAGGGTGTTTTTGTTTTATTCATTGTTTTCTTGCAACTTCGATGATCAATTTAGCCCAAATTGTTACAGGTTTTTTATTTTATGTATACTTTTAGGGATAAACCAAGTGAGGATATACTGGTCTTTGACAATTACCAAAACTATACCGTGCCCTTAAGGGAGAACACTGTATTGTCGAACTGATTCCAGCATAACCAATACTTTGTAATATTATTATAAACATAAAAGTAAAACAGAAAGGTCAGAAAATGTTTTATCAAACACTGACAAAAGACATCATGAAATTCAAACTAGTGGTCAATTAACGGAGGAACCCTTCTACCCACCGTGTTATTTTCACTATATGTAAAAGAAAATGCTCTCGAATTATTAATAAGTTGGTAAAATCAGTCAGTTTAATTATTGCTAGAAGCAAGAACTGTAAGGAAAAAAGGTGTTGCATTAGTTACCAGTATTAAACAATGATTGCATTAGTTATGTGAACATAATTTTAACCTTCATTTAATGAGACCTACCTGAAACATGTTCGAAAGAATCATTGCATTTAATGTGATTAGTTTGATGTGGCACTGTATCAACCTTTTTGTTGTATCTCTTTGAAAACCATTCCCAGTTACACCTCATACTGAAACCAACAATCTGAACATCTCTGAAGAAGTCACCTCAACCCACATAGGCTATAGACCCCTTGCATGGCCGCCATCGTTGATGAAACGTGCACGCTTGAAAGGCTATCATTGGCTGAGAGTTGTGCGCAGCGCGTATACACGCGCGCACGTTTCCATTGTTTTTCATCAAAGATGGTGATCAATGACGTCATGTGCAATCCATCTTTACACTCTAGAAACTCCTGGGTCAGAATTGACCCGGTTTCCATTTCCGGGTCAGGCTGCCCCGTAACGCGGGTAAAAAATGGGATTTGAACTCGGGAGTCTGCGTCAGTGTGACCCATTTTGTGGGTCATTTTGACACAGATTCCGGGTCATACTGACCCATTTATGCTTCAGGCCCCACGCGGGACTCGGATCCGAGTCAACTCCGACCCGGATGTTTTTACAGTGCAAGGTGCAAAATTTCAGGGGATTCCCTGGATGCAAATTAAATTAATTCGTCACAAAAAAAGCTTGACCGTACAATACCTCTTGCCCGAGAGTAGCACTTGCAGTTACATCCGGTCTGCTCTGCATGTCCTCCATCTTCATTTTCAGCTCATCCAGTCTCTTAGAGAGCTCAGCCTTTTCCCTCCTCCAGGCCATCGTCTCCATCTTCTTCTGGAGCTCCGTACTCTCCTTCTCGAAGGCGAACCTTTTATCTGCCCGGTCTTGCTCGTCCTGTGTCTGTGGTGCGTCGGGGGAATGTGAGACAGGGTCGGGGGAGTGGAATTTCTTAGCGTACTATCAAACGTTCAGTGACGGTCGTTTAAAGGCAGATTGTTTTTTTAAACGGGGGAGGGCGGTGGTGACCACCAGGTGCGTTATTGACAGTCGCGTTGAACAGGTGCGCAGCGTGTTATATTTGACGGTAAAAGACGCAATTTTTATTGCAGAAGAGTTGGTCAGAGAGAGAGAGAGACAGCGCAGTTTTTGGGAGGATTATTGTAGGAAGAGGTTGGCAGTGTTGTGGCGAACAATGGGTATCATGCGGACACACAAAGTTGATGAGGTATTCCGAGAAGGGTAACATACAGGAAGGGTCCAAGAAAGGAGACCGTTGCCAACAGGGTGTCATGCATCATGCAGTAGCATACAGTCGGTGAAGAAACCATCGCAGAGTGTCAACAAGCGTACCGGTAATCCATCCAGAAATCATCGGGTGGGTTTGGAAGGGCGAACACGTTCACCAATCAGACATTATTGGAAGTGAGCCAATCGTTTTAAAAGTCGAGTTGGACGGGGGTGGCAGAGAACATGCGTGTGAGTGGGGAAGAATATGAAGTAGTAAAAACCAATTAGTTGATAGTTATGAGATTAGTATAAACAAGTTAAAATCATATAGAGCTGTTAAACATTATATACCAACCAGAGGTAAGTAACTCATGTTAGAAGAAGGTGGTGTTGCTCTTGCAAATGCTAAAGACCAAGGGACTTATTCGCTCGCCAGACTGGCCTGGTAAAGCGTGACGCATCAGCTAAGCTAAATAGGATAAGATACAGGCTGCCGACTATCTGCGCCCTGTGCCGGAAGCAGTGTCTTTAAGGTCGGTCAGAACTTTTTAAAAAATTGTTTCTCTTGACTTTTTGAGTTAAACTTTTGAGAGATTTGTGAATTTGTGAATTTTAATTTGAGTTTGGATTTAGGTGTTTATCTTAGCGTGCAACATCATGCATGCAATAAGTATAGGGCATATAGCAACGTTGCTGAATTTGAGCATTCAGCATCACAAACGGTTTTACTGTACGTACAGCTCTGAATGTATCGTGTCCACTCTCTGTGACAATACACCATGTTTTAAGCATTTGCTCTTTCAACTAATAGTGTAAATTTAGCAAATTCGTCAAGTGTTATTCCTTACTCATTTGTAATACAGACAAATGAACAAAAGCTTACATTTTAAAAGTGACAACAGTTAACTACTATGCGCATAGTAGTAAATGTTGTCTTTATTTTAGAGCTATTCTTGTTTTGTTCAATACATTTATTCGTCAAAAGACACAGTCGCCTTGGTGTACACAGTGGTCGAGTATACGTCTGTCAAGCCTCAAGACTGAGTGACTCGACCTGAAGGTGAGCGCTGTGAACACATTTATGCGGTTAAAGATGATTTTTTGTATAACAAACACTTTGTTCCTAATCTCCATTTTCACTTGTGTTTGTCCGGTTGGCGCACTCGCCCTCGCATCGAACTGGAACCAGACAGCAAGGCCCTTTTTCGCGGCTCAGTTTACTGTAGAATATTGCGCATACAGCCAATAGAATCACGCGCTTTACAGTGCGGCGAAAGCACAGAAAATTGTGGAAACAGAGCAATAAGCCATTTTGAGATATGGCGGACACATTACTATAGCACTGTTTGGTTTGGGCAAATCCTACAGTGCACTCCTATAGTGTCCATCATATCTCAAAAAGGCTAATGTACGTGGGCCCAGGAAAGGATAGTGGTTTCGATTTCAACTTAGATTTCGAAGGAGTCTATCCGCCGAACTTAGAAAGTTAGAATATCAAATGTATATCTCTATTTAGGGCTGTGCAATGGAAAAAGAAGACATTTGGCACAAACAACTCAATTCCCTTTGCAAAAATCTCCCTTCAACCTCATCAATTCCCTTTTTTTTCCTTCAAAAGTCCACACCCGATAACATATAACTTTATCAACGAGATTGCGGTTAATGTTGGCTGAATCCCCAATGGAATACGTTGTCGGATACATGCGTCTATTAATAGTTTTAATACACCCTAAGCCCTGAGAAGGAGGAAGTCCAAAACGGAACTACTCAGTTAGCCGAGGGATTATTTTTACTCGCGGAAGGATGGATTGTTTCAAAGATACGCTTTGACATCACAACTTCACTAAGGAACTCAGATTTCCTTTGATGTGTTGTGAGGAGGTTGTGAAAGTGGCACATATCGAGAGGTCGATCTGCAAATGTTGATATCAAAGTGCATACAGGCCTTTGTTTTTAAGACACCCACAAACAACCTTTTGTATCAGTCAGACACAATGCCCAAACAATGCAATGCAGTGCATGACGTACACATTATCCCATTTTGTGGAAACTTAAAGTGGTCTTTTTACAGGCATTTAAAGTTTACGCTAGAAAAGTGATTGAAGTTAATGAGACAAAAGTCCTTATGCGAACATTTGTGTCCCCATGGTGTATTATGATTGACGTTAGCAAACGATGCAACATTATCAAAGGTATTATACATGATTGGTAGAGCTGACAAAATAGTCACAGACATTTTTCATGTTTTGAATGATCAACCATTCATGAAATACTGTCAATTCTGTATCATACCTTTAAATATGGAAGTTCTCAACTCAAAACATAAATTTGTGAAAAACATTCAAAATGGGGTTTCTTTTCAGTCCCCACGGTTTGTGAAATCAATTAATGTGGACATGCTACGGCACATGAACATGAAACAGGGCATGAGAGTCACACTCCCTTTCCTCTCATCATCATACACCGCGTAATAAAAAGCAACGATATTGAAACCCACTCTGTTAACAGTCGGACCCACGTCTTCCTGCCTACTGCAGGAAACTCGTGAGATTGCAAAGTTTCGAGTGCAACAGCGACTTCATCATACAACCCTTTACAGATGTAAAACTATAGAGGCCTATACATTTTATTATGTTAAAAATAGGTTTCAGTTTTTGTGAAAATCTTGGCGAAATAAATTGACGATTTCTAAATGTACAGCTTGTTCTTGTTCCAATGGTTCGGTGATTGTTTCAGACTAAAATGTTCCAGCTGCATGTGAAGGGTATTGTAGAAGTTGTTGCCATTAATATTTTCTGGCAGGGTGACATGTGCCGTGTAAATGAACCTCACAAACCGTGTGATCATAGCATGTGATCAAGCCAGCGATGCTCAAAGACATCTTGATTTTCTTGAAGCATATTCAAGTTGCGCCATTAATGTAAAATGCTGGTCAATCCATAAGTCAGCAGCCCATAACAATGACTAAACACTGGCTAGTCAGCATTTCTCCGTATACGTTAACACTAACCTCCTGTAATCGGAGATCCATCTCGGATTTCTCCTGGGCAAAGAGCTCCCTCTCTCGGGCAAGTTCTGAGGTCAGGTCATCAATGGCAAGGTGACACTCCGTCAGCTATGTAGAAAAGCAAATTGAAATGGAGAATGTGTTAACACAGAGTGCAGAGCTAATAGATATATAGCTCCACTGAGGAGGCAATCCTTTCAAATAAAACATAAAGTTGGTCTATACAAGGATCTTACACAAAGGATGTTACAATCAAAGATTATTGAGAGCCGAAGGCGCAAGATGGGGAACTAGGGCTGAAATGTGAAATGTGCACTGATCATTTCAGCAAGCAACTCTTTTTGATACAACAATAGGTCAGTTCAGACAATGACCTTTTTCTCTCAAAACATTTTGCTTGCTGAAATTGGCACCCTTGTGTATTTCACATTCCAACAATAGATAGAGCTCCAGTTTCCCCGCTTGTGCCTTCGGCGCTCTACAATCTCTGGTTACAATATTCACGACGAAGCCAGCTTGATTTTCTCCAATTTTAAATCAGTATAATCAAACCGAATCTGAAATAAAAAATAAAAGTCTGTCCATTCCCGGTAAAATGAGAGTCAGTATTATTATTATATTATGAACTGAACTTTATTTCCAAATCCAAACACAAGAAAGTGTACAATATATACAGAGAGAATGAAGGTGTAAATAAAATAGTGCAGATGAAAATATAAATACAATAAGCTTGGAAGTGGAGGGGGTCCATAAGCACAGCTTATCGAGTATGGCCCTCTAAGTAGACGGGGTACGTCAAGGGTCGGAAGGACCCAAGCTACCTTCAACACAATAGGATAAACAAACATTAAACATTAAGACAAACAAAGGCATAGCAAAGGATAAATAATAAGTATTAAATGTCGCTGTAACACAAAGGAGAAAAGACTGCAGCATGATAAGCTATCTAAAGGCCGTGTCTGAATTTATGGCTTCGGTAGTGGCTACCGCCGGGCCAACCCCGTACTCTGCCGTCTTCCTGGAGAACTCCGAGTCTGACCTCCCCACATGTTGGGGAACTGGTGGGGAACGGAGCTCCGCAGGCCCCCATGAGAGTTCTCCTCCGAAGGCCTCCAACCCCGTACTCTGCAGTCTTCCTGGAGGACTCCGAGTCCAACGTTGTCGTTGCAGCCAACGTCCATAGCCGTAGCCGTAGCCGAAGTGTCCTGATTCAGACACGGCCTAAGATAATATTTTTCTCAAAAGGTAGACAGGATGCTACATGACACGAGTGGGCGGCCTTCCCTGTTAATAACAGACATGCGTCCAAACTGTATTCACATCCACGTCCGCTAATAATCACATCTTTCTCCTGAAGACGAGCAGAGTATACTGTTTGAAACGTCGAGACCCCACCGGCTCTTTTCAGAGCCAACACTCCCACAAATGAAACTTTACACATGGTTGTACCCGCAAGTTTACTATTTATTTTAGTGACCTCTTATTGTCCACACCATGCAAAGCTTCAAACAAAACTTAATAATCACATCGTGTTTTACAGCACAGATTCTTGTCAACACAGGAAAATCTTGTCAATGTTCTTATCGCGTAGAGCTTCGGTTCAACCTAACGAGGAGCTGAGAAATAAACCTGACAGCAACATTGTCTAGGCGTTTCATGGCTGGCGGGGAAAATACCTCTTTACGGTGCTTCCTCAATGGTCGCCTTTGAGCCCAGAACAAGGAGTAAGCAATACTTCGACGATTAGGGTAGCAAGTCCGTCAATGATCCTTGCCCAACGCGCGTAGAGTTTCGGTTCATCAACCTAACCAGGAGCTGAGAAACAATCCTGACTGCAACAATGTAGGCGTTTCATGGCTGGCGGGGAAAATACCCCTTGACGATGCTTCCTCAAGGGTCACTTTTGATCCCAGAACAAGGAGTAAGCAATACTTCGACGATTAGGGTAGCAAGTCCGTCAATGATCCTTGCCCAATGCACGTAGAGTTTCGGTTCATCAACCTAACCAGGAGCTGAAAAACAATCCTGACTGCAACAATGTAGGCGTTTCATGGCTGGCGGGGAAAATACCTCTTGGCGGTGCTCCCTCAAGGGTCGCTCTTGAGCCCAGCACAAAGAGTAAGCAGGACTTCTCCGATTATGGGAGCAAGTCTATCAATGATCCTTGCCCAACGAAGGGACAGAGAGCCTTTAACCGTTGTTGCTGTCAACAAGGACTTTTGGCTACTTCTATCGGCGATAATTAGCGTCAATCCTCTAGGGGAACGGCAACTTTAAATAGATCACGAAACCTTAGCCTAATTAAGTTTTCATTGTACAAGGTTCCTTAACATCAGCATTATAGTACAATTCAACTGCAGTCTATTTTAAGTATTTGTTTAGTCATTTCTTTTTTGCGAAACAGTTAAATCAATTTCTGTTCGTCGAAAGTAGACTGTCCGTTCAAATCTATTTACTAAGTAAAGGCTGGCGTTACTTATCCCAACAGAAATGTTTTGATGAGGTGTGTCACTCGCAATGGGAGACCATAGAGGACGTCCCACTCACTCATTTTTCATTGTTCTCAGAGACGAAAACAATATAAAAGGATCAGTTCGTGGAACGCCTGCTATTGTCTCAAAATGTCTTCCATTACATTTCTTGTCTTTCACATGAGTCAATGTACTGATTTAACTCAACTGAGAAAGTTGCATTCGTATAACATGTATTTTATTCATTTCAGTTATTGTTTATAATTATAAAGATTACCTCCTTATTTCTTAAACGATATTCTCCGAATCGTCTTGCTCCGTGCTGAGAAACACAATAAAACCAATCAAATCAAGGCTGGAGGCAAAAAAAGTCTGGTCCTCTTCTTATAACATTGATGTAACCTCAGCTGTCTATTGGGTATCTGACATAACATAATGGTTGTGACGTGGTACTCTGCATCTTTTGATGTGAGGAAATTTAATTTGGTTCGTAGACATCGTGACAGGTTCCCTGACGTTACGAGAGAGCACGGCTGTTCAAAGGGTCAGTTCTCATTACTGGAACAGCCAATCCACATAATTTACTTCAATGACGATGAGGGTATTCAGAGAAGTTTTGTAACCAATTGTGGGTTATTCAAATGGCTTTTCCTCCGTACAGCTGCACTTTGGAACTCCCTTCCTGTATCGTGCTTTCCGCCATCTTACAATCTACTCCAATTTTAGAGGAATGTGAACAGATACCTTCTCTCTCTTTAAAGGTAGTGTATACTTTTTATAATTGTCAAAGACCAGTATTCTCACTGTATCCCAACATATGCTTGGTTATTGAAGTTGCAAGAAAAAAATGAAAGAAAAAAACCATTGTCGCACAAATGTGTGTGCTTTCAGATGCCTGAGACCTGAAGCCTTTCTCAGATTCAAATATTTCAGTGAGAAATTACCTCTTTCTCAAAAACTACGCTACATCAGAGGGGGTTGTTTTATCACAATGTTTTATACTATCAACAGCTCTCCGTTGCAACAGCTCTAAGTTTTGTTACCAAACGTGTCCAGTGCCTTTAAATAGTCTTGATTTTTCTTGCAGCCTTCACCTTGAGTGGCCCTTTGGCCTTGTGTTGGGCGATTTTACATTACAAATAAAATAAACAACAAAACGGCCATCATTTCCCTGCCTTTCACCTCAGTAATGGACCCTGGTTCAAGTATACCTCGGATCGCAGCCTTTGGATTGAGTTTTCAGTCCCTATCCCAACAGGGGTTTGCTCCCAAATCAGAAACTTGACATTCTTCATCACCTTCCTTCAGAGAAATCTACGGGTTTACGGTGCCAGTGGCCTTTTGCTTCGAGGATCCATTGCTTTCTAATGACTAATTTGCTGTCATGACCAATAAAAGATAACACAACGCTCTTTCGAACCGGAGCAGTACGGTAATATCATGTATTCCATTCCAAAAAACCTTTGAGATAAATTCTTCAACAGACTCACCTTACGAGGTAAACGATTCCTGCTTGACACTCACGAACAAACGTTCCTCTGACAAATACCCGTTATAAAAGCAAACTTCGTGACGTCAACGCTATACATGTCATCTAAGTATGGTTTTGTACCGTATATAGCGAATGTACTTTACTGTTATAATGTCAACACGAGTATTTACGTACGGGTATGACGGCCTCTAAAGGAAACTACTCGTTAAAGCGGATTCAACTCCCAATTCTCCGGTCGTCGATTCTTCCACTTTAGCCCAAGTGAACACGGTAAAGTAGCTCCAGGGAAAGACGAATCAAGAGTGACTTCTTAATATTGAGAAACCCCAGGATTTCTTAAACCATATCCAACTCGCTCTCACAGACAAGACCAATCACCTTCAAATGGGAACTGTGCACGCTTGCCTTGACACAAATATGTCACACACCGCAAGACGGGATCCTCAAACCATAAGTACCCCTATGTCTTCCCAAAGTTCAACTGGAAAGTCACCGCGAAAGACGGCAGACGATATCTGCTACGACGGTTATATGCTCCGACGGTGCCCGGACTTGGTGATGGTTAAGTTGCTTAAAAGGGGGGGAAATAATGAAAACACATGTCTTGATCTGATTTAAGAGTCCAGCCTCGGCAGTTGGAGAGGATGAGGATAATATGTCTTTAACTCTCACAATAACATCTTGGGAGGAATCAGTGCTCGTAGCCGCCTCACGGTTTACCGAAGTTCACCTGATCCTGCCACAATTAGGTGTGATTGATCAAATCGAT
>JAJGQC010000488.1:0-66375 GCA_021014325.1 Plazaster borealis
TGTACATTAAATGTTTCACACACTACATGCCACAAACATTAGCTCTGGAGACCCACAGGAACACATCCTTCCCCAGATGAGAGGAAGTCTCAAGCCGAGTTTCCTAATTGTGTTTAATAACCGAAAAGGACAGTTTGTTTTTCCCGTTGAATAACTTTCCATGTGGGGTGTCAATTACCCTCTAAAACACTGAAAGGTTTCTCCATGGTGAGACAAACGATATTGCAATTCTCAATATAATTAACCAAAAACAGAGAAATAGACAAACTTTAATTCAGATCTGTATCAATCTTTTAAATTTCCAGTAAATTTTTCTTTAACATCGATGATGGGGTCCAGGGGGCGAAGCCCCCGGAGGCTCTGAGCTTTAGGCCTTTTGAGAGGTGAAAAATGAAGCCAATGTGTGCCTAAACAGAGAAGTTAATAGACAAACTTTTAAAGCACTTCTGATCCATTTCGCTCTTCCACATTTACTGGGAAATTTTCCTGAAGCACAGATGGTGGGGTCTAGGGGTGAAGCCCCGATGGGGGTCCAGGGGGCGAAGCCCCCAGAAGCTCTATCCTTTTGGCCTTTTGAGGGGTGAAAAACGAAGCCTCTGTGTGCCTTAAACAGAGAAATAGACACACTTTTTAAGCACTTCTGATCCATTTCACTCTTCTTAATTTACTGGGAAACTTTCTTGTAACTTCGATGGTGGGGTCCAGGGGTGAAGCCCCGATGGGGGTCCAGGGGGCGAAGCCCCCAGAAGCTGAGCATTTGGCCTTTTGAGGGGTGAAAAATAAATCCTCTGTGTGCCTAAAACAGAGAAATAGACACACTTTTTAAGCACTTTTGATCCATATCAATCTTCTAATATTACTCAAAGAAATCTCACGTTTTGATCTGGTCGCTGCATTATCTGGATTCATGCATATTCATTAAAAAACATGTGGGTAAGATCGTTTCTCAAATTCAAGCTTACTGTCGTATTATCCCGGACAAACTGGCAAATCAGGTTTCAAATTTTATGTTATTATTGTAAATCTAAACAATTAAGTGACATACATGAAATATTTATTTTGGCAGAAAGAAAAAATGTGAGTGGCATAGGATGAAAAAGTAATCTATCCCGCCTCTGGGGGAAAACTACACCACACACACTTGTGGCTAATTTTTAAACAGGCTGTCGTACGCCCACCCCCTGTATCCGCCCCCGTTTCCTCCCCACAGTGCCTCTCCGACCATCATGTGAAATCAACAAGGCAGTATTTGCGATAAGGTCTATTGGACTAACAATAAATTTGTCATAACTCTCCTTCAATAGTTTGACTCACACAGATTAAATTTAAAACATAATTTATATCACAAATTTAAGATTAAAATGCAAACATAAGATTGTGTAATTGTGTTTACTAACCGAAAAGCACAATTTGTTTTTCCCGTTGAATAACTTTCCATGTGGGGTGTCAATTACCCTCAAAAACACTGAAAGGTTTCTACATGATCGTGACATTTTACAGGTTGGTTTTTGCCTCATAAAACAAAAAAATCACTCGTAAAAAAAATCAATTGTAGGAAGTTGAAAAAAATACATATATCCTTAAATGCTTGATTCTACTAATTCTAATGATAAGTTTATCTTGCTTGCAATAATCACAACTCTTTAACTTAAAATAAATAAATAAATTACCTGTACATGTACTACTTTCAGCAACATTAGTATTGTTAAAGTGTTGAGTTCAAACGATCACATTTAATTGTTTCAAATATTATTTCTGTTTCTTTAATTCCCTTTCAGAAAGGCTCTATATCCAATGAGATCTACCCGTCCAAGACAGTGCTCCCATCAAAATATAAAGATTCAAGGCTGAAGCAAAAGTAGGCTATGTTAATCCTGGTGCATGGTGTTTAGTTACCATGGGCTGTTTTTGCAGCACACAATATTTCACACACATCAAAGATCACTATAAACAACCATTTTGGGGACTCCATGAAAGCACCAGTAACTCAGATGAGTGGTTACTTACAGATTTGTATGAAAAACTAACTTTCCTTTTAGCATAACTCCTTTGCATGTATCTTGTTAAAAATGCAATTTATTTGAAATATTTTTACATCATACTTGCTTAGTATAATTGTACAAATAATAACTTTCGAAATTAAAAACATCTTCAAGAAACGTGGTTAGGAATCTTATCTAATATCTTGCCAAGCATGGCAAGTTACAAATTAAACAGAACATGTAAAAGTTAAAAATATATGAACACCTTAAAGCAAGTATGAATGAAAGCACTAGAAACAATAACATTTTTCAATACCTCATGTACGGTACACCTGCACGAGAGTAGAGTATCTTAATTTGCACCTTTTAAAAGGTGCAACAAATTGTTATGTATTATTGAGTGATGATTGATTTGAAAGAAGAAAATAATTATTGACTTTGATTAACCCTGTCCTCCGCTTATGATTGTAATCTCTTAGAGGCTCTGAAAAAAATGAAGGCCCCGGAGATTTGTGCTCGTAGTGGCCCTGCTATAATAGACTAATCTTAACAGGATGATGATGGCAAAAATTCAGTGATTGAGTTAGACTGCTTGCAATGGTGCACTTATACGTCTACCTCCATATGCTTAAATATACAGTATAAAATATTTGTAAATTTAATTTTAAGATTATGCCAACTATTTTTTTAAATTGACCCATTAACTATTACATAAACATGGCAGTTAAGCTTTTGTATATACCGCACACATAGATAAATTGTCATTTGATTGGTGGACCACGCATCACATGTCATACTTTATTTTGCCATGTATTTACTGCTGCGACGCATGACGCTCCAAAATTTATTACAGGATCAAGTCCTATCTTTATTAAATGTAGGATGATTGGGACACTTCGCAACTAAGCCTTGCAGCGCATTTATAAAATTATCGTCCCCGCCTGTTCGTCCCAACAAAGACTGGTCACAGCGCGCCGGACAAAGTTGGTGTCTACATGGAGTCATCCACATTGTTTAGATTTTTTTCCCCAGAGTGTGGGTGGATGAGTTGTGGCTATTTTGTGTTTATTGTGAAACAAATGACAAAGATCTATGTGTGTGCATATAAAACATATATTGAATGCATTTCGTTAGTGCACTATAATAATGATAATAATAAATTTCTTATAGAGCGCATTTTACAATAACGTATCAGTGCGCTTTACATTAGTGGCCTGTTCGTTGGGTCAATAACATTCCTTTAATCTTTCTCAGCTCCCTGGAGAGTATACAGACCTGGGCGGCCGTGGCGCTCCGAAGGCTGGTTTAAACACAATATCGACCTCTACCCTCGCAGGTACCCATTCATATCCCTGGGTGAAGAGAAGCAATTATAGTTAAGTGTCTTGCTCAAGGACACAAGTGTCATGACCGGGATTCGAACCCACACCCTGATGACTTAACCACCAGAACTTGAATTCGATGCTCTAAACCGCTCGGCCATACGACACACCATTATCAAATCGTGCCCTTTTTACAATTTCCCTAAAAAGCAAACAAGTTCATCTATTGAAAAATTCGGTTCCACCTTTGCACAAATTGTTGTTTGTCAATATAACCTAATTTTAAAACATATACAGGGAGTATGATGCAGATTTGGAAGCCATAAATTTGCTGTGAAAGTTCTTGAAAATTCTTAAAACTTCAACAATTTTAGGAAGAATGGTTATGAAAACTACAGTAGCTTGGCATGAATTTGCGCTTCCAAAAAAAAAGCATACCGTTAATTAGCAGGCTTTGGAACTAGGACTGCATACATGTCCCGATGCTGATTGGTGGTCTGTTTATTTTATTTTATTTGAAGTTGCTCAATAAAACATATTTTGTTGGGATTCTTTGTTTTATTTCTTGCCTCCGAGTACAATTTTGGTTTAGGGTCACCATTGAAACAAACAATCAATTTAAGAAACATGGCAATTTCAAATTGAACTAACGGTTTAGTACATTTTGAAGTATAACACCGTAAATTTATGGCCAGGTCTCAAGTGGAAACTTGCGATTTATGAAAAATTGTATAAATTTGTTGGCAGAATAAGATTGTTTGCAGAAAATGCCATGGCTTCACTTAATTGTTGCACTCAATGGTATTCACTTAAACTTGACATAAGTCGAAGTTTGGGTATCAAGAGAGGGCGCTAAAAAAACAATCGGCCAACACTGTACTGTGGCAGGCTTCAAGTATGACCAGAGCCGTATATATACACAGCTCTGAGTATGACTCATTATGGGTGCCCTCTATTGATGCTTTTATTGCAATACATGTAGTACAAAATAGTTTGCTCGACCCCAATACTATAGTATCGTCTCTTTTGTCAGGCACTGGGACTGAGTGAAGTAAATTTTGTTCTCAGGTGAAATACCGCCCTCTATAGGCAATAAATAGCATAACACATATCTGAAGTAGAACAAGTGATATAGCTCCCTCTAGAATCAAGATTAACAATATATAAAGCCCTCTATAATCATGTAATTAAAAGATATAGTGTCTGAAGCGCCTTGAAATAAGAACAACAATTATGTAAAAGAGCCCTCTATAGTCCTTTAATTGCAAGACATGTACATCTAAAGCACCTTGGAAAAGACTAACAAAGCGCCCCTAGTAAGCATTAAATTTCCAGAAAAATGCGTCTTGAAAAACCCTACAAATTCTATAACGCGCCCTCTATAATAATTTAATTGCTATAGCGACTTATGCACCCTCTATAGTCAGTAAAGTGCAAGACTAAAAGATTTAAAGTTTTTAAATGGATTGTTCCAATGGTACCCCAAATTAGTCGTACGTTAACCCGCTATTCTGTCGAATGATTGATTTTAGCGCCCTCTCTTGATCAATTGTTCAATTATTATTTGTTTTGTTTTTAATTGGGTTAATCATACGCGCAAGGTGCAACTGTATTTTTCAATAGATCAACATGTTCACATTTTCAGGAAATTGTAAAACTGGGGCAGTCTGCCACGTCTTTGTACAATAATAAATGGGTTATTTTGGAAAGAGTATTAGCATAACCTTAAAATTAAATCTACAAATATTTTATAATGTATAAGTTTAATTCAATCACTGAAACTTTGCCATCATCATCCTGGTAAGGTTAGTCTCAAGCAGGGCCACCACGAGCAGGTCCCAGGATACCAGCCCCAAAAAACAACGCTTTCAGTAAGATCATGGGGGCCTTCGTACTCTGTTCCATTCAGAGCGTCCGGTCCACGCATACCCTGTAAAACAGGGCATCCGCCCCCTACCTTACTAACGCCGTCCCTAGTCCACATGACTAGGGACTACCCCCGTTTGGTCGACCATTTGTGATAACATCAGGACATCCTCGCCGCGGGAGGAGCCTCATGCATCTTTAAGATCAACCACCAACGCCACAAGGACCCTGGCCGGTAGGACCCCACATGCCGGATGCATGTGTCCAAGTCCCTTTTCGCAAGTTCGTAATCTTCGCACAACCTAATCCTAACCAAAACGCTGACACCAACCTAATCCTAACCCTAACTCAATCCTAACCCCAACCCTAAACCTAACTATAACCATGGCCGGAAGTAAGTCCTACATGCCCGTGCATGTGTCGAAGTCCCTTTTCGCAATTAGGTTTGGAACTTCCTGTGTTTTTACTACCATTGGATTGCGCTATCTCAAGTGGTAGGGTCGAAGTGATGAAACTCTTCCTTGATCGCAGACGGGGGGTTACTGGTGGGTGGTCAAACGGAGATGAGCTGCTGCTGGAATGGCTGCCTTGACCGTTCTGCCTGACTGGCAACAGCTCTCCTGAAGTTGGGTGGGGCGATGCCAGCGAGTAGATATAGTTGATCTGTCCTGGTTGGTTTAAGGCACCCAGTGATGATGCGGCAACTTTCGTTGAGAGAACAATCCAGTTTTGATGCATGGGACCAGTTTTGAAGAAATTCTCATAAACTTTGCCACAGACATCTAGTAAATGAGTGTTTTGAAAATTTTTCAACCTGCCGCTAGATGGTGCATTTGAAATATGTGACGTCACCGGTCCAAATTTTTTATACCAGACACTTGCCAGATTACATCTTGTAATTACAACACTTGCCAGTTAAAAACAACTCAAAAAAACACTGTCACTTTCTGCTACTTTCAATTTACTAGGCATTTCCGGTTTCGACCAGAAGAAGAGGTCATGTGAGGTCACGCACGCGACAAAAAATAAAGACCTCTATGAACTTAGTAAGATCCCAAATAAAGTAACCGTGGCCTCTCAGGTGTGATTTGTTACAGAATTTCAAAGATTAAAAAAGAAAAGTCTAAAAACCTTGTAATTCGACACGTGATGACGTCATCATGACGTCATTTTTTGCATGCCGTCTTCATGCTACGGTTCAAGTACATGCCAAGTTTAAAGTTTTTACAACTTATACTTTTTGCGAAATCTGCAAGAGAAGGTTCAGGGAGAAGAAGAGGCAGAAAAAAAACCTTAAAAAAAACTTAACGATAACAATAGATTTTCGGCTGATGAGCCGAATACCTAATAATAATGCATTTATAATGCGCCATCTATCTAGATCTAGTGTACAAGACCCGATTCCGAGGCGCAGAACCAAAAAAACAAAACATATAACCAACAAAAGAGAAATATAGAACACAAAGACAATTATACAATGAATAATAATAATAATGAAAGTGGTGTGGATGATAAAAATAGGTTTTAATAGGCCATAACCATGGCCGGAAGTAAGTCCCACATGCCACGTGCATGTGTCCAAGTCCCTTTTCGCAATTAAGTTCGGAACTTCCAGTGTTTTTATTACCATAGGTTTTTGGCTAATGAGCCGAACACCTAATAATAATGCATTATAATGCACCATCTATCTAGATCTAGTGTACAAGACCCTATTCCGAGGCGCAGAACCAAAAACAAACAAACATACAAGCAACAAAAGAGGAAATATAAATAATAATAGGTTTTAATAGGCCATAACCATGGCCGGAAGTAACTCTCACATGCCACGTGCATGTGTCCAAGTCCCTTTTGGTAATTAAGTTCGGAACTTCCAGTGTTTTCACCACCATAGGTTTTTGGCTAATGAGCCGAACACCTAATAATAATGCATTTATAATGCGCCATCTATCTAGATCTAGTGTACAAGACCCGATTCCGAGGCGCAGAACCAAAAAACAAAACATACAACCAACAAAAGAGAAATATAGAACACAAAGACAATTATACAATGAATAATAATAATAATGAAAGTGGTCTGGATTATAACAATAGGTTTTAATAGGCCATAACCATGGCCGGAAGTAACTCTCACATGCCACGTGCATGTGTCCAAGTACCTTTTCACAATTAAATTCGGAACTTCCAGTGTTTTCACCACCATAGGTTTTTGGCTAATGAGCCGAACACCTAATAATAATGCATTTATAATGCGCCATCTATCTAGATCTAGTGTACAAGACCCGATTCCGAGACGCAGAACCAAAAAAACAAAACATATAACCAACAAAAGAGAAATATAGAACACAAAGACAATTATACAATGAATAATAATAATAATGAAAGTGGTGTGGATGATAAAAATAGGTTTTAATAGGCCATAACCACGGCCGGAAGTAAGTCCCACATGCCACGTGCATGTGTCCAAGTCCCTTTTCGCAATTAAGTTCGGAACTTCCAGTGTTTTTACTACCATAGGTTTTTGGCTAATGAGCCGAACACCAAATAATAATGCATTATAATGCACCATCTATCTAGATCTAGTGTACAAGACCCTATTCCGAGGCGCAGAACCAAAAACAAACAAACATAAAAGCAACAAAAGAGGAAATATAAATAACAATAGGTTTTAATAGGCCATAACCATGGCCGGAAGTAACTCTCACATGCCACGTGCATGTGTCCAAGTCCCTTTTGGTAATTAAGTTCAGAACTTCCAGTGTTTTCACCACCATAGGTTTTTGGCTAATGAGCCGAACACCTAATAATAATGCATTTATAATGCGCCATCTATCTAGATCTAGTGTACAAGACCCGATTCCGAGGCGCAGAACCAAAAAACAAAACATATAACCAACAAAAGAGAAATATAGAACACAAAGACAATCATACAATGAATAATATGAATAATGAAAGTGGTGTGGATTATAACAATAGGTTTTAATAGGCCATAACCATGGCCGGAAGTAAGTCCCACATGCCACGTGCATGTGTCCAAGTCCCTTTTCGCAATTAAATTTGGAACTTCCAGTGTTTTCACCACCATAGGTTTTTGGCTAATGAGCCGAACACCTAATAATAATGCATTTATAATGCGCCATCTATCTAGATCTAGTGTACAAGACCCGATTCCGAGACGCAGAACCAAAAAACAAAACAAGTAACCAACAAAAGAGAAATATAGAACACAAAGACAATTATACAATGAATAATAATAACAATGAAAGTGGTGTTGATGATAACAATAGGTTTTAATAGGCCATAACCATGGCCGGAAGTAACTCTCACATGCCACGTGCATGTGTCCAAGTCCCTTTTCGTAATTAAGTTCGGAACTTCCAGTGTTTTCACCACCATAGGTTTTTGGCTAATGAGCCGAACACCTAATAATAATGCATTTATAATGCGCCATCTATCTAGATCTAGTGTACAAGACCCGATTCCGAGACGCAGAACCAAAAAAACAAAACAAGTAACCAACAAAAGAGAAATATAGAACACAAAGACAATTATACAATGAATAATAATAATAATAAAAGTGGTGTTGATGATAACAATAGGTTTTAATAGGCCATAACCATGGCCGGAAGTAACTCTCACATGCCACGTGCATGTGTCCAAGTCCCTTTTCGTAATTAAGTTCGGAACTTCAAGTGTTTTCACCACCATAGGTTTTTGGCTAATGAGCCGAACACCTAATAATAATGCATTTATAATGTGCCATCTATCTAGATCTAGTGTACAAGACCCGATTCTGAGGCGCAGAACCAAAAAAACAAAACATATAACCAACAAAAGAGAAATATAGAACACAAAGACAATTATACAATGAATAATAATAATAATGAAAGTGGTGTGGATTATAACAATAGGTTTTAATAGGCCATAACCATGGCCGGAAGTAAGTCCCACATGCCACGTGCATGTGTCCAAGTCCCTTTTCGCAATTAAGTTCCGAACTTCCAGTGTTTTCATTACCATAGGTTTTTTTGGCTAATGAGCCGAACACCTAATAATAATGCATTTATAATTTGCCATCTATCTAGATCTAGTGTACAAGACCCGATTCCGAGGCGCAGAACCAAAAAACAAAACATATAACCAACAAAAGAGAAATATAGAACACAAAGACAATTATACAATGAATAATAATAATAATGAAAGTGGTGTGGATGATAACAATAGGTTTTAATAGGCCATAACCATGGCCGAAAGTAAGTCCCACATGCCACGTGCATGTGTCCAAGTCCCTTTTCGCAATTGAGTTTGGAACTTCCAGTGTTTTTACTACCATAGGTTTTTGGCTAATGAGCCGAACACCTAATAATAATGCATTATAATGCACCATCTATCTAGATCTAGTGTACAAGACCCTATTCCGAGGCGCAGAACCAAAAACAAACAAACATATAAGCAACAAAAGAGGAAATGTAGATAACAATAGGTTTTAATAGGCCATAACCATGGCCGGAAGTAACTCCCACATGCCACGTGCATGTGTCCAAGTCCCTTTTCGCAATTAAGTTCGGAACTTCCAGTGTTTTCACTACCATAGGTTTTTGGCTAATGAGCCGAACACCTAATAATAATGCATTTATAATGCGCCATCTATCTAGATCTAGTGTACAAGACCCGATTCCGCGGCGCAGAACCAAAAAACAAACATATAACCAACAAAAGAGAAATATAGAACACAAAGACAATTATACAATGAATAATAATAATAATGAAAGTGGTGTGGATGATAACAATAGGTTTTAATAGGCCATAACCATGGCCGGAGGTAAGTCCCACATGCCACGTGCATGTGTCCAAGTCCCTTTTCGCAATTAAGTTCGGAACTTCCAGTGTTTTTACTACCATAGGTTTTTGGCTAATGAGCCGAACACCTAATAATGCATTTTAATGCACCATCTATCTAGATCTAGTGTACAAGACCCTATTCCGAGGCGCAGAACCAAAAACAAACAAACATATAAGCAACAAAAGAGGAAATATAGATAACAATAGGTTTTAATAGGCCATAACCATGGCCGGAAGTAACTCCCACATGCCACGTGCATGTGTCCAAGTCCCTTTTCGCAATTAAGTTCGGAACTTCCAGTGTTTTTACTACCATAGGTTTTTGGCTAATGAGCCGAACACCTAATAACAATGCATTATAATGCACCATCTATCTAGATCTAGTGTACAAGACCCTATTCCGAGGCGCAGAACCAAAAACAAACAGACATATAAGCAACAAAAGAGGAAACATAGATAACAATAGGTTTTAATAGGCCATAACCATGGCCGGAAGTAACTCCCACATGCCACGTGCATGTGACCAAGTCCATTTTCGCAATTAAGTTTGTAATCTTCGCACAACCTCAACCTAATACCGAAACGCTGACACCAACCTAATCCTAACCCTTACCCAATCCTAACCCCAACCCTAAACTTAACTATAACCATGGCCGGCAGTAAGTCCCACATGCCACGTGCATGTGTCCAAGTCCCTTTTCGCAATTAGGTTCGGAACTTCCTGTGTTTTTACTACCATTGGACTGCGCTATCTCAAGTGGTAGGGTCGAAGCGATGAAACTCTTCCTTGATTGCAGACGGGGGGTTACTGGTGGGTGGTCAAACAGAGATGAGCTGCTGCTGGAATGGCTGCCTTGACCGTTCTGCCTGACTGGCAACAGCGAAATCTGCAAGAGAAGGTTCAGGGAGAAGAAGAAGAGGAAAATAGCAAAACAAAAAAACTTAACGATAACAATAGGTTTTAATAGGCCATAACCATGGCCGGAAGTAACTCCCACATGCCACGTGCATGTGTCCAAGTCCCTTTTGGCAATTAAGTTCGGAACTTCCAGTGTTTTTACTACCATAGGTTTTTGGCTAATGAGCCGAACACCTAATAACAATGCATTTTAATGCACCATCTATCTAGATCTAGTGTACAAGACCCTATTCCGAGGCGCAGAACCAAAAACAAACAAACATATAAGCAACAAAAGAGGAAATATAGATAACAATAGGTTTTAATAGGCCATAACCATGGCCGGAAGTAACTCCCACATGCCACGTGCATGTGTCCAAGTCCCTTTTCGCAATTAAGTTCGGAACTTCCAGTGTTTTTACTACCATAGGTTTTTGGCTAATGAGCCGAACACCTAATAACAATGCATTATAATGCACCATCTATCTAGATCTAGTGTACAAGACCCTATTCCGAGGCGCAGAACCAAAAACAAACAAACATATAAGCAACAAAAGAGGAAACATAGATAACAATAGGTTTTAATAGGCCATAACCATGGCCGGAAGTAACTCCCACATGCCACGTGCATGTGACCAAGTCCCTTTTCGCAATTAAGTTTGTAATCTTCGCACAACCTCAACCTAATACCGAAACGCTGACACCAACCTAATCCTAACCCTTACCCAATCCTAACCCCAACCCTAAACTTAACTATAACCATGGCCGGCAGTAAGTCCCACATGCCACGTGCATGTGTCCAAGTCCCTTTTCGCAATTAGGTTCGGAACTTCCTGTGTTTTTACTACCATTGGACTGCGCTATCTCAAGTGGTAGGGTCGAAGCGATGAAACTCTTCCTTGATTGCAGACGGGGGGTTACTGGTGGGTGGTCAAACAGAGATGAGCTGCTGCTGGAATGGCTGCCTTGACCGTTCTGCCTGACTGGCAACAGCGAAATCTGCAAGAGAAGGTTCAGGGAGAAGAAGAAGAGGCAAAAAGCAAAACAAAAAAACTTAACGATAACAATAGGTTTTCGGCTGATGAGCCGAACACCTAATAATAATGCATTTATAATGCGCCATCTATCTAGATCTAGTGTACAAGACCCTATACCGAGGCGCAGAACCAAAAAAACAAAACATATAAGCAACAAAAGAGAAATATAGAATAAAAAGACAATTATACAATGAATAATAATAATAATGAAAGTGGTATGGATGATAACAATAGGTTTTCGGCTGATGAGCCGAACACCTAATAATAATGCATTTATAATGCGCCATCTATCTAGATCTAGTGTACAAGACCCTATTCTGAGGCGCAGAACCAAAAAAACAAAACATATAAGCAACAAAAGAGAAATATAGATTACAAAGACAATTATACAATGAATAATAATAATAATGAAAGTGGTGCGGAAGATAACAATAGGTTTTCGGCTGATGAGCCGAACACCTAATAATAATGCATTTATAATGCGCCTTCTATCTAGATCTAGTGTACAAGACCCTATTCCGAGGCGAACCAAAAAAACAAAACACATAAGCAACAAAAGAGAAATATAGAACATATATAAGACAATTATACAATGAATAATAATAATAATGAAAGTGGTGCGGATGGTAGATAATAATAATAATAATAAAGACATTTGAAAAGCACCTAATGCAAAAGCCTCTAAGTACATTAAGTGAACAATAAAATATACAATAAGTGAAAGATACATTAGAAAAACAAGTAAGCAGATTACAAATAAGCAGCCTGGGTCTGCTACCCTGATGATGGCATTCCTGGTGTTTACTTTGGCCTTGGTGTTCATTATGTGAACCTTGTATGTCAGTGTGCGGTCAATGGTCACACCGAGGTAGACTGGATTATCGCAGTGGTTCAGGAGTACACCATCCCTTCTGATGGTGAGATGTCTACCCGCATCCCTGTACCGCAGGTGGAAGGCAGTGACTTGGGTCTTGGCAGGGTTCGGGCGGAGTTGGTTGATGTGGTAGTAAGTGGTGAGGCCTCTTAAAGGCCCTGTACACTATTGGTAAGATCGAAAAACACAAATGTTCACAGATTCACACACAACTTACATGATTTAAAGTAAGTAATGATTGAAAGGGTTCCTTAAAATATTTCTGCCTAAAATGCTATCATTTCTGAGAAATGAGTAAAACAATAGTTTTTATCACGCGCGATATTTTGAAAAACAGAAAACACATAAGGTCTCTTTTCACTATTTTCTTGTGATCTCGATGACCAATTGAGCTCAAACTTTTACAGGTTTGTTTGTTCATGCATATGTTGAATCACACAAAATGTGGACACTGATTTTGAGCTGTTACCAAACGTGTACAATACCTTTAATGAGGACATCAGGTGTCTTCCACGTCACTAAATTCTCTGGATTGTGCCATTATGACGATGTCATCGGCGTAGATGAAGCTTCTGCGTGCCTTTCTGTTTGCAGAAAAATAAATTATTTATTTCAGTTTACAACACTATGGTCACCGTAGCATCACGGGGCAACACTTTGCTTAGAATATTAAAAATAAATATGACAAAAGACCCAGCACATTTACTCTGACACAAAGGTAAAGTACAATCATCACTTGATTTGTTTTTGTTAAAGATATTACACAGTGAGGTGTTGCTATTGAATTGAAAAACACAAGACTGACAGATCTGGTCACGAGTTCACTGGCCCGACGGAAAAATCACTGGCTTCGGACCTGCAGTCCAGTGTATAATTTGAGCCCTGCACCAAATGTACTTATTTATCAGCGCACACAGTTTTGATTGTTGCATTAATTCATTTATTTGACATTAGCGTTTGCATTTTTTTGTTTATGGGAAACTAATATTGCAGTAACAATACTCTTCTGATTTACCGACAAAGAATACAGTATTTGGAAGTTATTGAAAATGAAAAACTGGTTTCAGACGGAGTAAATTGACCAGGATATAATTGGTTGATAAAATGAATAAATGAAAACAAACACAATATTGTCTATCATAAAGGACAATTTATATTTAATGATAAGGGCTTTGTGATGCTCGTGGATAAACTGCTATATAAAAACTAGTTAATATTATTATTGTAAGTTATTATTCTCATTTGAATTGGAAGTTGATAGAAAAACCTCACCCAATATGTTAAGTCAAACAGCAGCCCATCTGCACTCAAACCATTGTAATGTGGTGTACATATCAGGTCTTGAATTCATAGCTAATACTGGAACATAACTGTTTTTGTTTTGTTGGTGTTTTTTTTCCTTGTTTATACTTAATAGCAAAATTTTTAGGAAGAGGTTTGAATTAAAATATGGATAAGTAAATCTTTGATGAGTGTGATTGAAAAAACATTGGACTGCTGAACTTTTTGTTTGTAAGGTACATGTGATACTGGCTAATTGTACTCACAGAGGCCTGTAGTCTGGGCCCAATTTCAGAGCTGCATAAGCAGAAAAACAGTGCTTAACAATTTTCTGTTAAGCAAACATGAGCAGGATACCAGTCGAGGAAAGTACAAGGGACAAGGTATTTTTGTTGGTAATTATGGTAAGCATTATTTTGTTATACTTAGCTACATTTTGTGCTTAAAGGCATCGTACACGTTTGGTAGTTACTCAAAATATATATCAGCATAAAAACTGACTTGGTAACGAGCAACAGAGAGCTGTTGATAGTGTAAAACATTGGGAGAAACGACTCCCTCTGAAGTAACATAGTTTTTGAGAAAGAGGTAATTTCTCACTAAAATAATAAAAACTTCTTGCAAGAAGTTTTTATTCCTATCTGAAAGCACACAAATTTGTACAACAAGGGTGTTTTTTCTTTCATCATTTTCTTGCAACTTCGATGACCAATTGAGCCAAAATTTTCACAGGCTTATTATTTTATGCATATGTTGGGATACACCAAGTGAGAACACTGGTCTTTGACAATTTTCAAACGTGTTCAGTGCCTTTAAGTTGACGTCACATGACATTTGATGACTTCAGTAGAACCATACCTAACATTTTGGATGTTAATTTCTCGGCTGTTTTAGAGACTAACAAAGAACAACGCCAAATCAAGTTGCGTGAACAGACTTTGAACCTTGTGTGTAATTCAATGGAACGAGCAGCCGCCCATCGTTCAAAACTAACATAGCGCGTTGTGTGTGTATTCAGTGCAGTTCTTTTAATACGCGGATTAATTTTAGAGTGGGTCATTCGATACCGGATTTTTTGTGCAAATTAGTACTAACGAAATGTTCAACTTATATTTTGAACCGAATTCAATTTCAAATGGGGTCACTTTATATGTAGCGTTTGTTGGGTTTTAAAAGACCTGTCTGATGATGTATAGATTGTACAAATCCATTGTGTAGTTCTTGAGCTATGAATTTTTCAAAATTCTTACATTTGATTGTTAGCTAGATTTGCACGGACGGCTGTTTTGTTAGAGACTAACAAAGCGTAATGTCAAAATCAGGGTGCGCAAACCTTGAACAGGGACTAGACTTCAAGCATGTTTGATAGACTTTGAACGTTGCGGTTGATCCAATGGAGCGAGCAGCCGCTCACCGTCTAACTGGCTTAGATCGCGTATTGTGTGTGTTTTCAATGCAGTTTTTCCCAGCGGTTTGACAGCCGGTCAATGTATACCCGATTTCAACCATAAAACAAGGTCAAAAAGGTTACAACTCTGTGGACAAGTTTGAGAAGGCTTAAGAATCTACAACATGATGTAAACATTTCGAGTAATGTGTATGTAAAAAGTATGAGTATTTCTTAAAGTATGAATTGTGAAGTTTTCAACTTCTGGTTCAAACCGGAAGTTGAAATTTAATATTTAAAAAATATCTTAACTTCTGAACAACTCATTCGATTTTTACAATCTATTCATCATTGGGAAAGTATGTAACAACTTTAGAAACGATATATACAGAATGTGACCCCAATTGACCTTTACTTCCTGTTCAAACCAGAAGATGAAATTTAAAATTTCAAAAAAAAAATCAGAACTCCTGAACCACACACTGGATTTTTATCATCTATACATCATCAGAAAGGGCTCCAAAGATTTAAGAAACGCTACCTGTGACCTCATTTGACCTTGACTTCCCATTCAAACCGGAAGATGAAATTTAATACTTAAAAAATCATAACTTGTTGACACCAAATCAGTCACTCATAATTTGATGACATTACTCTCGAACACCTTGTTTTTGTGATGTCACAAAAACTGAATCTCTAGTTATTAAACTTTGATCTACTGTATTTCAACACTTGATGACATCACAACTACTTGATGTAGGTTTTCAAATGTTGGCCGTGTCTTGATCTATCATATGCCCTTACTCTCGAACACCTTGACATTACTCGAACACCTTGTTTTTGTGATGTTACAAAAACTGAATCTCTAGTTATTAAACTTTGATCTACTGTATTTCAACACTTGATGACGTCACAACTACTTGATGTAGGTTTTCAAATGTTGCCTTTCTCAAGCATCTGAAAGCACAAAATTCTATGCAAGGGTATTTTTCCTTTCACTGTTTTCTTGCAACTTCGATGACCAATTGAGCCCAATTTTTCACATTTTTGTTATTTTCTGCATATGTTGGGATACACCAGTGACGATACTGGTCTTTGACAATTACCAGAAGTATACCCTGCCCTTAAACAACAAGGCCCAATATTATAGAGCTGTTTAAGCTCAACAAGTAAGCACAACAAAATTGTGCTTACAAAATTAAAATCCACCAGCACAACCATTTGTGTCACATTATATCACCTGCAACTGCTAATGCTAATAACCCTCGTGATCTTCGGAGATAGTTTTACTTCCAGAGTAAATTACTGACCAATTGTTATTATGATTTTTTTACAATTATTCATGAGTATTTGACAGAAAAGACTATGTATTCAGATTATGGATACAAGTCGTAAATAATGATGAAAAATCGAACGTAAGATTCACATTCAGAGAGTCCGTGCAAGGGAAGCGTGTTTTATGGCGCACCAGCATGGGAGCTTCTTGAACGTAAACCTTGGGGCATATCCCGTACAGCCGCTGCCGTGTCTCGTGGGGCCAGAGAGACAAATCCAGGAAAGTGAACTTCCCAACTTGCCGGTCTAGCTGTGAGCTTGGGGAGGGGTGGGGAGCCAGACCATTATTGACGGTTTGTTTTACGAGGGTTTTTAGTTGGTACCATATATGAAGACCACTTTTATGATAGTGACGGTGCAATCGTATTTATTTAAAGTATTGAAAAAGTTATTATCCCAGCACACAAGGAACTTTGTTAATTAACTAAATTTGTTTGCAAACTATCGAATTCCCATCCACAAACAACGGTGTCCTTGTTGTTTACGTTAGAAGCTAACTCCTAGTCTTAAGCTAACCCCCACAAATGACATCACATGGAAGCGCACCGCAAACGGCAGAAGTGCTTTTAGTTTTTCAAAACCTTGAGGTTGGGGCCTAATTTTGATTGATAATTACGAAAAATTCAGAAAACACATCAAAATTATAATTAAATGACAAACAAACACATTATCAACAAGTTTGAATAGCATCTCCGTTCAAAAATTCTCGCTCAAGTAACTGTTTGAACTACCCATGTACTTAGACCGTAGTGTGTCAATGAAACCCGCAAAGGTTTTGGGGATGATGACGTCACCGATGACGTCATAACATTAAATCAATGTTTAATATTGAAAAAAAATTCATATGTGAAGAACCATAATTGCTACACACAAGATCTTTGGACCGTGTGAAAGATGTTGTCACATGCTGTCCACAAATGAGCTACAAGAAGTGACAACTGGGGAAAAAATCTCGGCATAAAAACGCAAGTTTCTTTTCGAAAACAAATGTCACCTCCTGGAGGTACATGGGCGTAGGGCCAAGGATCGGAGGAAGTCCAGAGTATTGGCACTATTAATGGGGCTAATCTTGGTGTATCCCAACATTTGCATAAAATAACAAGTCTGTGAAAATTTGGGCTCAATTGGTCATCGAAGTTGCAAGAAAATTATGAAAGAAAAAACACTTGTTTGTTGTTGTACAAATTTGTGTGCTTTCAGATATAGGAATAAACTTCCTACAAGAAGTTTTTTTTATTTTAGTGAGAAATTACCTCTTTCTCAAAAACTACGTTACTTCAGAGGGAGTCGTTTCTTACAATGTTATTTACTATCAACAGCTCTCCGTTGCTTTTTACCAAGTAAGGTTTTATGCTAATATTTGTTTTGAGTCATTACCAAACGTGTACCATGTACGTTATCTTAAATCCATATTTTTAGCTCCATGAAATTGGGCCCAGGCACTATAAAAAGTGTATCCATTACAAACAGTTTTTACTGTGATAGTCGCATTATATCATTTAGCGAGGTCGTCCAATCAGAGAGGGGCATGTACACGCGCGGGCGTGCTGACTTAGTACCATCACACACACACACACCACGTACGTTGTACACTTGGCATGACAACTCGAGCAGATCCCGGCAGAAAGGTTCATGAAAGGAGAAATTTGTATGGTCGAAGGTACGGGGGTATAGTTTCATCAATGCTAATAAATAACCAATCAAAACAAAGCTTATAAAATTCCGCATGCCATGGTCAGTGAGAATTTTACTCAGAGCGCAAGGGTATGCGTGCAGCGTTGTAGCCACGCCGGTCGGCGCCGGTCGGCGCCAGTCGGGTGTAACCGGCACTAGCTTCTGCCGATCGCCACACAGACAAAATGAACATCCTACCGACCTGCACAAAATGCAGCAAAAACTATATTAAAATGAACAGAAAACACCCCAAACTACCACTTTCAAGCAGCTGCATGTTCAGTTTGAACAAAAAATAAGGAAGACGAAAACAACGACATAAATAACTGGTAAATTTTGTGTAAAACAAGAAGAAAAAAAGAAGAAGAAGCGAACCGCAACACTTTATGCCACCGATCATGTACAAATCAAATACTTTGGAACGAACAGTCAATACCATACCGTATGGACGCTGCCATGTGCTAGCAACGCTGCGCCGGCAATCGATGTACGATGGAAACCAGACCAATTCTATGAATTCATGTACACAATTGTGAGTCCGTTTACAGATCATAATACTTGACAAAACACGTACGTCCCGTGCACGACCAAACTCATGCAATATCGACTGCTAGATGGAAGACTTTACGTGTCTGCGCATGCTCGGAAAAGGGTTTTTCCCTTGACGCTGCAATAATCATCATCATTGGTGTGCGGACTAAACTTGTATCAGCTCCCCGCTCAAGTATTTAATCAGGTTTTTACATCAGGGTTCTCCACACGCAGTTTTGTCCGGACAAAATCGTCGTGCGCCCGGACAAAAAAATGTCGAAAAATACTTAAATGACGAACACAAACCACCGTTTCAATGCGCTAGTAGATCGATCTTTTGTAGTAATAGTATGCAGCGACTGGTACCCAGAAGTCAGCTATTTCGTAACGGCATTTCGCGTGCATTTTTCTCTGTGTCGCAGGGCATCCTGACTACATTTTTACTCGATGAACAGAACCTTGTATCCAAGACTCAATAATTGAGTCAACCCCGCGCTATCATGAGAGATATTATTATTGTACATTGTCCATCAGGTTGACATTGTCCATCAGGCTCACAATTCTTTGCATGTTGAAACAAACAGCGTGATATTAGGAGACCGATCAGAGAGTTAAAAAAAAAAAACGGACGCAAATCTGAAACTCGCATTCCAAGTACATGTAGAAGCTGTCGGGCGATCGTGCACAAAGTGGATGGATTTTTTAGTTCAGGATCAGTGGTTTTGTTTGTGCTGAAATGATTTGCACAAAAATGTTTGCACAATCAGTCGATCTTGCAGGAATAGTTTGTTGGTGTGTTGACATCTGCTGGCTTTCTGGTCCTTGCTCTATGCTTATAGTTTTCTGCCTTTTCTATTTTTACATTCGAGGCCTGGTATTTTGTAAGAGTTACCATAATACATACACTTCCATTAATTTATTGTACTGGTACAGACAATACAATGTGTACTTTACTTGAATCACTGTCATGAAAATGAAAATAAGAGTTTATATTTGAAGGAAATTAAATCAGTTTTTATTTTTGTTGAAGTTTTCTATGAATAAATACTGACAATTGTGTCAAAATTGACATGAAATTTACGTTTTCTGTTTTCAGCAATACGGAAACTAAGGATTGCCGTCGATTGCTGCCTAAATTTTACTCATTTCTAATAGAGCAACTTGTTTGCATCATTTTGGTACCAAATTTAGCTGCGACAACCTGCGATACACGATTTTAGAGCAGTTTTTCTGAAGCGATCACCGTACATTTTCGCCCCTTTTCTGAACTCCATATTACGTGTGGCGCGCTCCACTGAGAAACACGACACCCGAGCACGGCTGCGCTCGCCGGAAAAGTCGGTGTTGTGCAATATGATACCCTATTTATGTCTGATTGCACAGTTGAAATTTCAATGTACTTGGTGTCTAATATATTGTGATGAGGGATACTGCCGCTTATAGTTGTCTTTAAATGTATCTGTCAGCTGTACCACAGTGCACTGTAGCGTCTTTACCAAGAAAGCGATTATTTGAAGTTGTAACTTCTGCTGATGATGCATCAAACATTAAAAACTCTTGTCGTGGTTGCTTAGAATTATTCACAGATGTGTTTCATGTTCCGCAATGTGATATTCCAGAGGAGATTCGTCAGTCAGTGACAAAAAGCATTCGGGATTTCCTTTACAAATTGAGGAGGAAATGGGCATAAAGCAGCCGAAAAACAGAGTTTTGAACGTAAGAACACAGACTGGCTGAAAGGAGAGTTGTGTTTTGACACGAAAGTGGATGACTGGCTCTCAAGAAGAGGAACAAAACCAACGGTAACATTCGTTGAGAATGCCACATCATCCGAGCCTAGTACGTCAAAGGGTCGTCCAAAAACAGACTGGTTGTCTTCGTCAAATTTCCCCTGTTTGTTCTCATTTTTTTATACTGAAAAGCAATTGGTCACAATTTTACCGCGATAAACAGTCCATTACATCAGGACCAATCAAAAATCGGTATTTTGCTGACGTCATACCCCGATCTAATTATCACCATTATTTTTTTCCCAGCGCGGTAAAGGCTAAGATTAGCATACCTCGCTCCCATTGGTTGGGGTCCGCATGCAAAAGCATTACAACATCAAATGGAGCAACTGCACAGAATCGCACCCACATTGGGAAAAAAAATTCACAGCTCGGCCGGCTGATGACGTCATGATTTTATTTTTGTCATTCCAAAATGGCCGCGCTCTGTGTACATCGGGGCAAAATGTAATTTATTTCAATATCCAAAACACCACAAGCAAGCTAAGAGTTAGGCGAACACTTTTGGTTGGTGTAAATTGCCGACCCGCCCGTGGGAAAGGCGCCATAATTTGTTTTGTTGCGAGCTGAAGAAAAGATGGTCCGGACGTGTGGCCAAGGATTCATGGATCGTTGGCCACATAAGTGGGGCTACAACGGAAGATGCGACTTATCTGTTTGTAATGCCACATCCTGAACAGAGCTGGAACAGAGGATTTTCTGCAAAGGGACTAAACCCTGTATTTCTTCCCAAATAATGTGTACGTGCATTACAGTCAGTCAGATTCAAGATAATGGAAAAGCATTTACGCACTTAATAACAATAACATCAATCAAACAACATGTGCGGTCTAGCCCAGGTTGGACTCCGGTAAATTTTCCGCTGCAAGCCACCAATTTATCCCCCTTAATTATTTAGGTCAAATTACACTGAATTATATTCTTACCTATCGAGAAGGGTTTCCCAAATGTATACAGCCAGAAAACAGGCAGAATTGAACAATTCTAAATGCCTAAAAAGATGTCTGAAAATCGCAAGTCCAAGTGAGATGAAAATAAACGCCATTTTGCTTCGTTGTCCAAATGTGCGTTTGTCTGTTTAAGTTGTGTATTACTCCAATCAGTCGGTCAGCGTTATGCGCATTGGAAAATTCGCTAGGACTTTTCGATTTTGGAAATGGGTAAACGAAGATGATGTTTAGGGAACTTGGAACAACCATAAGCAAGGCCAACAAAGTACACATGCGTTGATGGATAGGCCGCTATGTCCGTAAATCAAAATATAATTGTTGTGATGGTTTTGTTAAACATGTACAATAATACACTGATCTGCTAAGACTGCCATTTCATAAGAGATGATTAGGATACTTTGTACTTGAGTTGAGGCCACCAGTTTAAAGAAGGGGATCTGACCCGCCGAGTTGTTTGACTGGCGAGTTGTCCGACGGACGAGTTGTCTGACATTCGTTGTTGTGACGGCGGCGGGTTCGTGGTGTGATTGAGCAGAATGGCGTTGTTAAATTCATCACACAGCAAGCTGCCATAATTAAACACAGCTACAATTCTTGTGAATATTTTTTTAAAGTTTATTTCGAGTATGCCCTGGGCGGCAACGTCGTAGCCGGGGGGGGGGGGGAGGTAGCCCACCTTGTTAAGCTGTATTCTGCTCCGGCATGCTGTAACATGGCTCTCTGAACACGTTTGGTAATTGTCAAAGACCAGTGTTCTCACTTGGTGTATCCCAACATATGCATAAAATAACAAGCCTGTGAAAATTTGGGCTCAATTGGTCGTCAAAGTTGCAAGAAAATGATGAAAGAAAAAACACCCTTGTTGTGCAAATTTGTGTGCTTTCAGATATAGGAATAAAAACTTCTTGCAAGAAGTTTTTGTTATTTTACTTTAGTGAGAAATTACCTCTTTCTCAAAAACTACGTTACTTCAGAGCGTTTCCTACAATGTGTTATACTATCAACAGCTCTCCGTCGCTTGTTACCAAGTACGTTTTTATGCTAATATTTGTTTTGAGTCATTGGGACCAGGGTGAGGGAAGAGGGATCGTGCCCCCACACCAGGGCTCGATTTCACAAAGAGTTAAGATTGATCGTAACTGCAAATCCATCGCAGTTGCTTAGCAAAGAGTGATGTCACATATCCCCACTATGGTAATACTGATAACTCATCTTAAGATGAATCTTAGGCTTTGTGAAATCGATTGCAGGGCCCCTCCCCCAGCCAGGTGGTGGCCCCCAAAAAAATCCAGATAGATCAAAGATGCATTGTTTTATAATGTTATGTTATTGAATTCTTTGTTGTAGTGCCACCTGAAGTGCCCCTTCTAATTAATAATAGATTATTTAAATAAAGCCAAAACAATGTGGCCCCTGCCCCCCACCCTACTCCTAGAACAAATGTCGAACTATGGTTCGTTCTGCTATTGTCTCCACGATAGCGAAGCAAACCTCATTATGGCTATATAGGAGTACCCTCACCCCCACTGGAAAGCAATCACCCCTCCCTTCCTGCCCCAGTCCACCCGTACCAAGCCACACAGCCTGGACCTGTCCATACAGCCTGGACCCTTACTTGTGGCTCACTTGTGGTGATTATTATGAACCCTCCAGGATCATCACAACCACAAACAAGCAGTGATGTATTGCGATATAGGGCGGGCGGGGAATAGAGGGGCACATTGACCCATCCATGCCTGATGTCTATTTCCACCGTACTTTTTTGTTTCTGTCGTTTAGTGGCGTCAGTTAATTCAGATTTCTTTTGTTCTCCACTTTGTTGTTTCATTTTAATAGTTGGTGGGAGGACAAGGGATCGGCAAACACAAATTGGCAGAAACTTTACTGGAACTCAACACGTTATACTCCCTTCAAGTGTAAGTCAATAATCATCATGAAATATCTTAACCGTCTTACATTTTGTTTTCTTCCTGCAATATAAAGTATTAGAAACAAAGTGTTAGCCAGAGGGGTGTCTGAGTGTCTAATGGACACCCTATTTTATCTGTCATTTGCATGTAAATGTATTGTAAGTGAGCAATTTGGACAGCCAGTTTTTAAATTTCCAGCAAATTTGGACACCCTTTTATGAAATCCTGGCTAAAACCTTGATTAGAAGAATGAATTTTGCCTTTTGATATTTTTTTCTCTTATGCAGTGAATTTTTCTTTTCAAATCCGGAACTTATAACGTGACGTTTAATAATAATACCTTATTTATTTGACATTTTTTAGTCGGACTACTACCCATCTCCCTCTGCCCTCAGAAAAAACCGATTGATTTTGTCGTCTTCATCCTGGATGCCAGTAACAATCTCAGGTATTCATCCTAAAGCCTGTGATTTTACCAGTAATGTTCCTGATTTCAGGACTGCTCTGCCTCTAGCTACCAGGCAGGTGGTGGGATATCTGCTCTGGAATGGCAAAGGTGTTGGGTTTGAATCCTGCCCAAGTAATGCTTGTGGATTGTTTTCACTGGACTCGGGGAAATTACTGAGTATACAGTGCTTTTAAAGGCATCGTACACGTTTGGTAATTGTCACAGATCAGTGTTCTCACTGGTCATAGAAGTTGCATGAATATGTTGAAAGCAAAAACAACCTGTTTTTACAATTTGGTTTGCTTTCTTATTGGTATAAATTCTTCTCTTTAGTGAGAAATTACCTCTTTCTCAAAAAATACGTTACTTCAGAGGAGTCGTTTCTCACAATGTTTTATACTATCAATAGCTCTCTGTTGCTCGTTACCAAGTAAGTTTTTATGCTAATGTATATTTTGAGTGTCACGGGTATTGCCTGGAATTTAGGGTCCCGTAATGTAAACCGGTTCAATGGTACGACAAAATTAAATAAATATGTTTCAATAACGAAGTGAGGTCGATGAATGACAGTCAAATCTTAATTTATTCACCAAACCCAAATCACCAAATAGTATTGGCAAACAACAATTAAGATGTATTCAAGAAGAGATAATCCCAAATCCAATTCACATAAAATATAAGAATTCACATAGGAAAATAATTAATACAATGAAAGTAATAAAGGTAAATAAACTTTACGACTCCGATCCACGCGATAACGACAACAAGTTCAATTGAAGACAACTTGACGAACCGATGAAAGAAATCCAGAAAGCATCAGGAAAAGTTCAATAGTTCAGTTTCAAGAAGATACATTGAAGAATTGAAGACAAACAGGTACACGATGAAATTGTAGACTGACAGGTACACGATGAAATTGTAGAGACTAAGAACTCCAAGATAGAAACTGTTGATCCAAACACCTCATCTACGTCAACGATCAGCACTCCTCTTAATAATAACCCACAGTTGCATAAAACTACATCAACTCAAAGTAGTTATCAGCAAACAACCTATGGTTGAAAATAAAAGAGATGTTTGGTCCTAGCACATTCAACAGTAGCAATTCTAACAGCAACAGCATGTCTTAGCTGTAAGACAGCTCAAGTCAGAAACAACTAAATAATAAGCAAACCTAAAATATTAAATCGTGAACATTAAACAAATTAAATAAACTAACTATCCTCTAATAAAACTATCAATCGTAATTCAACCAAAGTGAATAAAACCTTATCAACTTAGAAGATGCAAAATGAAGAAAACCCAAAAGAACAACAAAGTTCGATGCACTCATAGAGCTCATTGTGAATTTCCAACACTACATCCATAGTAAAAACAACCTTGAAGACACTATCATTACATGCACCGTATGCATGCACTAGGGACAGATTCTACCACTAACCACAGAATCTCATTAACATATCCCAATAAACTTTCACCAGGGCAGTGCTCAGTGTTGCGTTAGTAACCATTCACACACAATGTATGTATATGCATTACTAATACTAGAACCAAATGACCCTGAGTGAAACTCTATACTATGACCATAAGAACAAAGCAAGTGTTACCAAATCAATAACTCCCAAAAGAATTAACTTCAATCAAGAACATGAAAATGAAGCAAAGCAGAATAATAACTGAACCTTACGAAATAATCTTCCAAACAATATTCACTGAATAAAATATGATAACTCCTATAAAATTCCATGAGAAAAGTCTATCAAGATGAACTTGTGTCTGACTATAGTATTCTCAACAAAACCTAGCAAGATATGTCTGAGCAATATTAAATTTCATAACTCTCACAAATGAAATAATCATTCTGTAAGACCAATCTGAATTTAGCAGGTTGCATCGATAACGAAATTATATGAGCATATCTACATGTATATCGGCTATAGTTATAATCTATAACTCCAAAACTAAACGAAAGTAAAATCAATAAATGTGACTAAATATCAAAACAATCAATATAAGAAACTCACTAAAACTTGGCTAGAAATGATATCAATCTCTTGCAAATAAATTCATGATGTGAAACCATAAATTATCATTCAAACTCTCAGGATCAAAAGTTAAACTCATCTTAAACTATAAACCTTAAAATACTTTCTCAGCCAGTCCTTTCCTCAAGCAACTAGGTAAAAGTTTTATAAACTGATTATCTTCAAAATACTAAAGAAGAACTGGATGTCCTAAACTCATGATCACATTAAAATCTTCATTAGCTGTGAAAACTAATAATATGATGAATGCAACATTTTGACTCAATCCATTCACTAGGAAAGCAACTGTTATAACCACTATAAATAATATAAATCAACAATGAATAACCCCTAAATATTACTTCTCAGGTTCCTATTAGAAAGATGGAATATATCAACTCACCTATGGTTGAAAATAAAAGAGTTGTTTGGTCCTAGCACATCAACAGTAGCGATTCTAACAGCAACAGCATGTCTAATTAGCTGTAAGACAGCCTAGTCAGAATGCCTAGCTGATTGCCAATATAGACCCAATATAAACACATAGTCTTCCAACTTCCTAAGGACCACCCACCAGGGAGGTAAGGAATTTTAAGATCAAATTAAGACAAGGATTGTTTATTCCTGCTTAGGGAGAAAGGCATTAGACATAGGGACCCAACACTGTCTTAATGATGGGAATTAGACTAGCTTAAGTCATACCCAAATGGCTCTATTTTGGGGGGTGTGACATGAGTAATTACCAAACGTGTACAGTGCCTTTAAACACACATTGGTGCATGGGTAAAAAAATAATAATAATATTCTTTTATCCTTGATGAAAATTTAACATCCATTAAACAAGTCCTGTATATTCTCCAAAGCAATAAAATGCCACTTCCCCTGTTTTTTTTCCATTTTTGTCTCATAGAACTTTAAAAAAGAGCACCTATTGTGACAAAGATTTCCGTATATTTTGTTCTTGTTAATTTTGATTTGAACAAATGTATCGCCACATGTTCAAATATGCTGTCCAATCCCTTTAAGTACAAGTAGATAATGTATTCAGCTGAAACTTTAGTCACAGGTTACTTTCTTGATAATTTTGCCTATAAATCAGCATTACGTCGACAAAAACCAATCTATGCCCCTACCTTTAACGTGTAGCATGCTTGTGCTTTATTTTCACAGTATAAGTAAAACAGTTGCCTTAGCCAAGGAGTGGAAATCTTTCATTGAATTTATGGAGACATCACCTAAACCTGAAATCTACAATTCCCTCATCAAACACACGGATAATCAAAAAATTGGACAGGTTTGGTACTCCACGCCTTGACAACCAAGCCTTTGTTTAGGGCTGGGCATCGGAGCCAGAAGCAGTTTCAGACCTTTTTGTTAGCAATGACTGACAACCTCGAGTTGGGAAAGGTTGGATTAAAGGTTACCAATTGGAACAAACTTCAAAGTTAAGCTAGTCTAGTTGTACACATTCTATTTATTGTAAAAACTGCATTATTAAATTGTGGAAGAGAAGGGGTAAAATATTAAATTACTTGTATCTGTTTCTCAGACCCAAATATGCCATCCGGAAAGGTCATCAGTGTTGACCTGCAACATAAAAAACCTCTAGAGGGCGCTATTCTCCTCCCAAACGCAGACTTTACTCTGTCGTCAACGCAGTCCAGCATTCTGACATTACTCAACGGTCAACTTGTAAACACGGTTGTCGGCGACATGGCGCCCAACTCAACTGGAGTCCGTTCCATAGACCGGGAGGTGATTATGGAACTCTGCAGATCTGCTCTCGGATTCGCAAGGAAAGTTCTGAGAGAGGACGGCAATTTCCTGTGCAAGTTGTGGGAAGGCCAAGAAACTGGACAGTTGAAGGAAGAACTTGCAAAAGGATTCCGAGGGGTGAAGGTCGTGAAAGCAGACGCCAGCCGGAAAGAGTCGGCGGAAGTGTTCCTTCTCGGACGAGGGTTTAAGAGATACTTATTTCATTCTGTAGGTTCGAAATCATCCATTATTGGCACATGATTCTTGGCACTCATGGAGTACTCGCCCGGTTCACAGACAACTAAAGATTTGGTGCTCTGCTTGAAGAACTATTGGCACTCATGATAAGATCACCGAGTACTCGCCCACAGACAACCCAAGATTCAGCGCTAAACCAGAACTCCCTTCCAGTAGACATCTGGTATCGTTTGATAGAGCAGCTTAAGTTTAAAAAAATAGCTCAACACTACAAAATGCTCACCAGAATATGGTTATCAGAAAAAAAAATGTCCCATGTACTATATAATGTGACTGATATCCTGCTTACTTTTGCTCAGCAGCAAATTATTAAGAAGCGGTGTTTTCTGCTTAAGCAGCTCTTAAAGAATTGAACTGGTGTTCCTCATTTGTTTTTGAGAGTTAGTTTGCATTTTCTTGGTTATGAATCTTATGAATCAACTAACAAAGCCTGGATTGGGACTTGATCTACATAACTGAAATTTACCCAAGTCAGATTTCTCTTAGAACTTTGTTCCACTCTGGGTCAAGACATAAACACTTACGTAATTAAAACTACTGCATAAACACTGAATTCTGTGGTAAGCATTGCCATAAAATGGGGCCCGGTTCTTTACCATTCTGGTCTGCTTTTCTCAAAGAGTATTTATACCGTCCGTCAAGAAATACAAAATGCACAAAATATAATTTTGTTATAATAAAACAATAATTTATTACATTTCCAGAAACCTATATTATTTGTATTCATGTTGCATATATGTCATTTCTTTTCCTTTGTAAATATGTTGTTCAGTTTTATTAAATGCTTTAACAAAAATGGTTTAGTTTCTTTTCATTGTTTATAAAACAATCCTTTTTTATTGGCCTTTGAAGTCTCACAGCCTTATACATTAAATGGTAAAATAGTCCCCAAAATACTGCAGTTTATTTTTACAATAGTATAGATTTTGCAATAAAATTTGTTATTTATTAATATTTTCTATACTTTTATCTGTCATGTACATATGGTCATATTTGCAAAATGACTACTTACAACAACAACAATTTTGAAAAACAAAAATGAAATTTACATCCCTGGTACAAGTTGTATCGGCTCCTTGTGCGACAGACTTTAAAAACTGTACAAAAAAATAGGATGCAGCCGAGCGTAAATGTTCACATGTATGAAACAACTGATTTTATTGGCCGACAAGGGCCAAAAAACCATAAGCACAATTGGCATTGGTTAAGACGGCAAACTGGACCTACTTAACCAGGGCTCGATTTCACAAAGAGTTAAGATTGATCTTAAGTGCAAATCACTCTTAATTGCTGAGCAAAGTGTGATGTCACAATACAAATCACTATGGTAATACTGACAACTCGTATTAAGATGAATCTTACTGCTTTGTAAAATCGACCCTTGTTAACGCCGAAGACGTGTACACACCCACAACCTTCACAAACCAATCAGAATTAACATCTTTTAAAATTGTACGTGGATGCTGCCAAAAGACACTCTGGAACATTTTTTTTTTTTTGCATGAGATCAACAGCAGTCGACGTGTTAACAAGACGGGACATTCCATTGTGCAGTGTGCACAAGGCATGCAATATATGTGCTATGCTTCTTTCACCCTGTACACAAAGGGAAAAGGGTACAGGAATTCATGCTCAAAATCTCCCTTTTCTGGGGGATTGTGTAATCCCCGATTCCAGACCTTCGTCCGTTTGTTGTACAAATGAGGATTACGAGGCAAGTCTGAGATTCCAGTATACAATGGCCGATTATCGACTGTGGCTTACGGTAAAACAAATACCAATGTTCTCATAAGAGAAAAATAAATCCTGGTGCATATTAGGAGAACGTTGTCTTTACTTTCTTTAGTCATGGTTTCATTGGATTAAAAACAAAAAGATTCCTGAAATTCCAAAAGTCAATCCCACGGGTGAGCACAATTTTGTTTTGGAATTCCCGGCGGCAAGCGGTTAACACGTTCCATGCAGCAAACTTTTAGCGGTATAACTAACTCAACAGAAGACCTACAGTAATTTATATCAGGAATACCATTTAGCATTTTAAAAGGGATTGTATACATTTGGTAAATGGAACCCTTTGTTTGTTTCAATCCTATATAGTTTGTAGATATATATACCATAAAACTAACCTGTGAAAATTTCATTTCAAAAGGTGGTAGCATTTTTGAGATAATTATTGCCGAAAATCTGGAACGGTTTGTCCACGCAGGAAGAATAATCTGCAATTGGAATACACGTTATTGAAGTAACGCTTCTCAGATACAAATTTTCGGGGGTAAAAAGTGAAAAAGTGACATAATTTTCAATACCTTCAGTACTTCGAAGTGAAAAGTTTCTCAAAATGCATTATACTATTCAAAGCTGCTGTACTTCTTACCAAGTAAGTTTTTATTGCCATTAATTTTCAGAGTCATTACCAAACCTATACAGACCCTTTAAGTTGATACTTCACAATGCACTCTGGGGGAAAACAAAAATCAGTCCCATCCTGATCTGTTTGTTTCTTGACTTTTAAAGTGTCCACATAATATACAAACAAATGTAATTCAATAAAAGTACGGGAAAACAACCTCCGCATTGTAATTTATTTTGTGTTGAAAATCAAGAAGACCTGCCTCTTTTATTGCTTTTATATAGTACATCGTCAAAGTTCAGAACTTGTTTGTAGTCTTGTATGTAGATGTATTGAACCCATCCAACTATCTTGTGAACAAATATAAAAATTATCCTAACAAGGAACTGCAACAGTCCTGTAGATTTTAAAACAAGCCCAAATGATTCTGTGACATTTCCATTGGTACTCCAATATCTATCAACATGATTTTGGCCACGGGATGTTTAAACATCCCGTGGCCAAAATCATTGAGGGTTAGCTAAAGATTTTGCCTGGTTTCATAGAAGGTCCACCTCAGTCTAGTGTCTTGTCCCTAATGTACATTTAGCCAACATGCCAGCAAAAATGGACTTGCGCTGTAAAAGCTTGGCATGACATCTGAAGAGAGATTTCCTTTTCAATTTTTCAGTTTTCCAGAAACATTGAAACCAAATCTCTAAAAACATTTCCTCGTGATTGGTTCGTAGGTATCTGAGACCACTCTTATTGAGGATTCTTACAAGAAAGAGTTGAAAACGAATACTGTGAATGCATTACAAGTAGAACATGATGATATGGATTAGGCCTGGGCGACTAGTGTCAAAGGTCACCACTATTTGAAGCGCGACTAGTCGGGTAATAAATTTCACTAGTTGCCCAGGCCTAATATGGAGAACTAAAACACAATTCCACCACCTCTGTCATGATCCCTGTGTGCAGTAGTGATAACTAATGCTGATTCTCAAAGTAGCCAAACAGGAATCTGACTATTTTGAGCTTCGACACTGACATGAATGGGAGAAATTCAAAATGGCTGCACCTCTGTCCTGGCCCCCTGCGTGCAGGAGTAATAATAGGTGCTGTTTCTCAATATATCCAGAAAGGAATCTGACTATCTTGAGCATCCACACTCGGTTTGGCTACACTGACTTGAATGGTTTAAATGGCTGCTCTATGATAAAGATAGATTGAGTGCAATATACCGTGCGCATATTCAAACATGTGGACATGTTACAGTTCTGGAATTTCATCTGTGAGAGGGCAAGGCCATTTTAAGGGCAACAGAGGAAATGGCCTTCATGGCTTCCGTGTAATACCAGGCCTGATGTTAAAGTACGCAATCTTGTTTCCTTTCACATGGAAAACTCAGTAACAAGGTTTCCGGAAGGGTTCCCAGAAGGGTTTAAAGAAGGGTTCCCAAAAGGGTTTCTAGAAGGGTTTCCCAAAAGGGCTCCCAGAAGGACTCCAAGAAAGGTTTCAAAAGGATTTCTAGAAGGGTTCCCAAAAGGGTTCTCACAAGGGTTCCTAGAAGGGTTTCTTGAATGATTCCCAAAAGGGTTCCCAGAAAGACTTCCAAAAGGATTCTCACAAGGGTTCCCAGAAGGGTTTCTAGAAGGGTTTCCAAAAGGGTTCCCAGAAGGACTTCCAAAAGGATTCTCACAAGGGTTCCCAGAAGGGTTTCTAGAAGGGTTTCCAAAAGGGTTCTCACAAGGGTTCTCACAAGGGTTCCCAGAAGGGTTTCTTGAAGGGTTTCCAAAAGGGTTCCCAGAAGGACTTCCAAAAGGATTCTCACAAGGGTTCCCAAAAGGGTTTCTTGAAGGATTCCCAAAAGGGTTCCCATAAGGGTTCCCAAAAGGGTTCCCAAAAGGTTCCCAGAAGTTTGAATATGCACAAGATCTTGATATTTGCCATCTTTACGGGAAACTTTGGTTTCAGATTTGAGCTGCACCAAACTTTTCTATGCAGCCAAGTGGTTCACCGACCAATCAAGCAAGAGTTTGATAAAACTCCAGCAAGCTGCATGTGGTATTACGCATAACGCACAGTTGTGCGTTCAAAAAAATGATTGATTTCTCCATAAAGATGGTCGACTTGACACTGTGTGACGTCAAGTGGGAACTATCTATACTGGTGTGTGTGTGTGTGTAGTGTAGAATCAGTAAGTGTTGTTAACACTGCATGGAGCATTATGAACGCCAACACGCTTCAGCAATTGAATCCCTCATGCTATCCCACAAAATTCTTTTCCCTCCAACCCCCCACCCCAGCATCATCATCTGCCTTTCTTCTTCGTTGAGTAAATAGAGAGGAAGGAATCTCTGCTTCCGGATGCCAGATGTGTCTGTTGACGAATAAATAAAAACAACATAAATATACAGCCTTTCTTTTGTTGTTACTACACCACTGTTTCAAATAGTATGTTTTTTATATTATGGTGAACTATTTTTTAGGGTGAACACAATCCCTTTCAAATGGTCTGAACCATCAGATATCGACCCTTTAGCCCCCCCAAAAAATTCCAACCCCTCAAGCCGTCTAGAAAACATGATTGATTTCTGCCAGCTTTTTAACCCATGGCTAAGAGATTTTCTGTACAACTTCTTAGAAGGGTGGTCATTGGTGGAATTTTTTGTAGTAAAAGAATCAAATTTGACAGCTAAAGCCTTGTTAATACTTCCTGCTTATTCTAATGCGAAGCAAATTTTGACGTCACAGCTCTGCTTTTGGCTGCAAATGTTTTGAAGGAGTTGAGCTCAGCTCAACTGTTGCAAAGATTTCGTTGCGAATTTGCGACGTCAAAATTTGATTTGCATTCGCAGGAAGTATGAACCGGGCTTCAATGAGGTTTTGGGAAAATACTGAAAATCAGGAAAATTCCTGAGAAATCACATGCCTGCAAATTACAAAAATTGCAGTGTTGCCAATTACATTTTGTTAAGAATATTTATCACTAGAGCTCACCTTAAGTGGATGAAAAGCAAGGCAACTGACTGGGCCGATCCTTTGACCTATGAACCCTTCATAGTACTTGATATTGCTGAGTGTGTCACTGGACATGTTAAAGACACTGATGAGTTGATTGGCCGAGCCACTGTGGAAAGTGAATTGGTTGATTTTCTTAGATGGGGGCGTACGTATGAGATTTGTACAGGAAACTATTGAATTCTCATGCATTGTATGTCCACAGTATATAGAGAATGTAACCTTTGTTTACAAAAGAGATTGATCTTGTACATTCCAGGGCCTTTCTGGCAGGCAAGATACTACACTGGTCATATGGAAAATTTATTATTAATTTATTCTAAGGTAAACAAAAACACCTAAAAATTTTATCGGGACTTAGGGAGATGATGTGATGCAGTTTTTGTTGCCTACCATGCAAATATATAAGCCTGTGGATGAACGGCCATTGCAGTCAGTGTGTTTAAGCTGGGCTGGATCAGTTTGACCGACTCTGAGAATCGGCACCCCAGAAGTGAACATCGCCGTTTACACTGTTGGTTAGAAAACAGCAACAGAAGGCAAAATAAGTATTCCTGTGTACATAAGCACTTATACCAGAAATAGAAGCAATAACTACCCGTCTCTAAGACAAACGTTTCCTATTTCACTAATATTTGCGCAAGTATGTCCAAGTTTTATGTTTACTTGTGTGTACTGACTATACTACTAGTGCAGTTTGGCGCGTCGATGCTGCAGTGATCGTTTAAGTGGAGGAATGTTTGTCTGACAGCAGGGTATTTTGAGCAAAAGTGACGTCATTACTGCAAAGTGCTTTTCACACAATTAAAACAAAATATGGTACCGGTATAAATACAATTTTAAAAGGTTGATCTTTAACAACAATACAGGTAAAATTTAGTTGATAAGAGCGGGGCTCGAATTTGGGTGAAAAATCCACAAGACCGTAGGGCTTGTAAGCTCAGTATTTTTACAGGCCAAAATTCTTTTTACAAAACCAGAAAAGACTTTACCGGTACTAACCTGCTTTTATTTGTACCAAGCACTAAGAGAAAATTTATCTCATTTGTTTAATGGGCAAGTACACTTTGATACTTTTCAAAGTGGCTGCCATTGCTTGTCTTTCTACCTATATTTTGTTTGAAGAACAAATCTGCGATGGTCCTATAGCCGAATATCTTTCTCATGACATAATATAATAATAATAACTAGTTCTTATATAGCGCATTTTACAATAATGTATCAATGTGCTTCACATTAGTGCCCTGGTCATTGGGCAAATAACATTCCTTTAATCTTTCTCAGCTCCCTGGGGAGTATACAGCCCCGAGCTGCCGTGGCGCTCCAAAGGCTTTTCAAACACAATATCAACCTCTATCCTCGCAGGTGAGCCAAAATAGGCACAATCCCCCCCCAAAAAAACACCCCAAAAACCAAAACAACAACAATATATTTCCCTATCTGCCCCACTACAGCACACAGTTTCTAGAAGAAGACACAAGTCTAACAAAGAAATTCCTTTTATTAACAATGTTTTCTACAAGAATAAAATGATTTTTGTTTGTAAGATGGAAAAGAGAAAGACCAACAACCAAGGACAGTTGAGAGTCCCGTAATTATCTCTGTACCACTATTTACTGTCTGTGCCGTACACATAGCTAAGATAGGCGAGTCATCCATATCTTAAACCAAATTCTAGCACAATTCAAAAAATAATTATGGTTCCTACTTTTTACACATTGTTTAAAACATGACATTCTACTTGGTTAGCAGTCTACATAACGCGAACACTGTTTTTACTAATGAAAAACCCAACAATTTCAACAGGAGAGAACTAGGAAATAAAAGAGTGGGCGACGAGTTCTTAAATGGCCGTTTAAAACCTGAAGGGTTGTGGCCGTGAAATAAAGGACTGAACTGAATGGGAGGTCTTTTACCGCACGTCCATGACCATGCAAGGTTTTAAACGGCTGTTTAAGACTGAGTCACCACTCTCTTATTCCCATTCATAAATACCTTTCTGTTAAAAACATCCAAAAACATTGAGAACAATTCTAACAGTTTAGCCTCAGCTTACCTTGACTCTGCAATGAATTTCTATGCATTTGTCAAGTGTAAGTAGCTCAGTTTTGAACAGGCACACTCAAGTTTCAAACTTGCACAAGCCAAACATGCGACCTACCAACTTAAATTGGGCCATGAAATTTGCACGCTCCGCACAATCATCTGATAGCGCCCTCTTTGACTCAATGACGTCAGGTCGTGTTAAAACAGACCGTGACTGTGTTTACATCGCGTTTAATCATGGCTCTGTGAGCTCTTCTCGACCAATCAGAATGGATAAACTGTCGCAGGTATTTATGAGTGAAGGTTCAAACGCCCTTTTGTAGCAGCATTAACTGATGCCAATCTACACAACCTGTGCAGTTAAATGGTTTCACTCACTGGAAAATGTTCCCTGGAGTGAGAATGTCAAAGATTGTTATTTACCTTGCGCTAATGATCTTGCCATCCCCTGATCCTTTCTGGAGGTGAACGTTCACCACCCAGCTATTGTGCTCTCTTAATGTCAACACTCGACTGGAAAAAATAAATAAATACAAACAAAGATAAAACAAACAAGGCTTTCTGAGGTGGTGCCACTTAAGTTACAACAATGAGATTTAACCCTCCTACTGTCAGACCTTTCAGTATCACTGTATGGATTTGAATGATAGATGCACTATGCCAGCCTGCATACAACATGCACGTCACCTGAATTCTGGCGATATTGGCGTGTTGACACAACATCTGGCGTCAACTGGTTAATATGGTGTCAAGAGTACATTGTATACCTATTTCCTTTTTAATTTACCTGTCTGTTGGGGCCAGCCTCCTGTCATACAGCCTGACACTGCAGTCTCCGAGCCCAGCTATGAGTAGAGATCTACCTACATTGTCACAAGCCAGGCTAGTTACACAGCTATCTGCACCTGTTGGGATATCCTGAAAATTCAAGAAAAGTGATATTAGAATTAGTCCCTCGAGTTGGTACCGGCAAGAGTGGCTGGCTCTTGGACTAGTGTGCACCGCCTGAAACTGTAATTTTACGTGCGGAGTCCCATTAAAAAATGTGGTGTTTCAAAAGAAAAAGGTGAAAAAATCTGCCGAGACGCTGAGGTCTCTCATGCCTGTATAATAATTTTAAAAATTTAGTGTGTACCGGTACTAACCTGTAGTCTGATTTCTCTCTGAGTATCCCATACCCTGATAATACGAACATCTCCTGATGCTAAGAGCATGCCAGACTCCTGCTCCCAGTCTAAGACAAGACCAGATCCTGAAATAATATACACACATTTTATTTATTTATTTAACCTCAAACTGGGTGGCCCTCTCAGTGGCAACCACTGGTGTCCGGTGGGTCTCACCATGTTTACAATGAAAGCAATGAACTCAAACAATGACAGGGTACATGCACAAAAATGGTATTTAAGATTGTTTTTTACTTCAACTAGACGACGACCCACTCAGTGGCGACGACCCACTCAGTGGCGACGACGCACTCAGTTGGTCTCAGCATGTGTGCATTGAAAACATAAAATGACAAGGTACATGCGCAAATACAGTATTTAAGAAAATATTTTACGTCAACTGGGAGACTTACTCAGTGGCAACCACTGGTGTTCCGTGGGTCCCAGCATGTGTACAAAGAAAACCATGAAAACATTATAAAATGATAAGGTTTTTTTTTCTTTTTCCGGCACAATATTACAAAAAGAAATATAAAGAAAAACTAGAGATTTAGTGTTTGTTGGAACAAACACTAGGTGTTCGGATTTCATTGGGGTCAGTGTTGTGTCAATGTGTGAACTATTTTTTTTATTCGATGAAAAGATTGTTGCTAGCTTTTGAAATTTCAATGTGTAAATCAATTACGTGTATATACATTTAGTTTACACGGGAAATAATGCTAACGTTCCTGCTTAAGACTGCATTGAGCTCTAGTACGTGTATTAATTGAATATCTGTGACACTTTTCAAGTAAATATTCATAAACTGTACTGATAGTTAGTATACAAGACGTTTACTGACAAATAAAAAAAAACTCTTAATATATATTTCTTTTACTTCCGGTTGGACAATTTATATTGTGCTCTCTCAAGGACCAGCCTGATCTAGGCGCATACAGTACAAAATATCAGCGTAAGGAAATTACGCAAGAAAAAGCTTGTGGAAAGTGCACAAACTGTTTTTGAAGTGAACAACTTACAAACGAAACCTTCTTAGGAAAACCTTCATCGAAGAGTTTCTAAATATGCAAGTGATAATACAGAGTTGATGGAAAACATTAATCAATCTGACAAGACACAGCAATCATACCCGTCTCCAATTGCCCAATTTTACCTCTTCGTTCGACGATCATACTAAATGTTCCTTAGTTTTAAAAACATAAGCAACGTCACCACTTGATGATTAACGGTAAACTTTATAACAACTGTGCATTAAAGGTATCGTACACGTTTGGTAATGACTCAAAACAAATATTAGCATAAAAACTTACTTGGTAATGAGCAATGGAGAGCTGTTGATAGTATAACACATTGTAGGAAACGACTCCTCTGAAGTAACGTAGTTTTCGAGAAAGAGGTAATTTCTCACTAAAATAATAAAAACTTCTTGCGAGAAGTTTTTATTCCTAATCTGAAAGCATACAAATTTGTACAACAAGGGTGTTTTTTCTTTCATCATTTTCTTGCAACTTCGATGACCAATTGAGCCCAAATTTGCACAGGGTTGTTATGTTATGCATATGTTGGGATACACCGAATGAGAACACTGGTCTTTGACAATTACCAAACGTGTACAGTGCCTTTAAATGAAGAATCATTTTGAAAGGCAATGACGCTTACCGTTTTATTCACCGTGTCGCACTGATAGACACCGCCGTCAAATGACGGTCTGAAACGCCCTTTTACGAGCCGATGTCATGCCCCGTTTCTCGGTGTCTGATCAAAACATAACCAATGTTTGTTTTTGTCTGCTTGCAATTTCTCACATAATTAAAAGTCATACGAATCACTTAAGCAGGTGGCCATCTCAGTAAAACTACGTCTTCGATTCCATGTTCACCATTGAGCCATCAAAAAGGCGAATAGGGGAACAACTGGACGCTGAACATGGCACAGGTTGAGCGGAATTTAATTCTGCAGTGTTTTTGCGCTATTGATAAGCTACCGTTATAAGTGCGTTGAACTGCGACACGTCAAAACTTGCACGGAAATCATGCCACTACATCCAGCCTTCAGTGAAGGCGCACATCCGAGGGCTACTAACGAAATGTTCAACTTACATTTTGAGTCGGAGGTCAAGGTCAAACGGGGTCACTCTTTGTGTAGCGTTTGTTGAGTTTTGAAAGATCTGTCCGATGATACATAGATTGTTGAAATCCATTACATTGTTATCGAGTTATGATTTTTTGAAATATTAAACTTTGATTTACTGTAATTCGACACCTGATGACGTAATCATTACATCACAACAACTTGATGGAGGTTTCATCAAGTTTCTAACATGGTGTAAATTTGAAGTTGATCAGATAAACAGAAGTTAAGAATTTTGCCAGGAAATGATTTTTTTGTTAGGAATTGCAGAAAGGCAAACTTTGACCTTCCTGTACGACCGGAAGTAAAGGTCAGGTGAATTTAGCGTTAACTTTTCAAATGTTGCCCATGTCTTGATCTATCATATTTTTTAAATATGAATACCATAGCTGTAATATTCAGAGACATACATGCATTGGCCTGAGGACACTTTTTGAACTAAAATGGCTTGTAATTTGACACCCGATGACATCATCATGACGTCATTACCTTCTGCTTGTTATGTTCTAACGTCACATTAAGTTTCAAGTTGATCAAAGGTTTGCAAGTATGGTTTTTTTTGCGACAAACGCCAAACAGAAGAAAAAGAAGAACTAAAAAAAAACAACCGAACAATAACAAAGAGTTGTTCGGGCTGAATGCCCGAACACCTAAAAAGATAATTAATTATAAAAAAGATAGTATATACAATAACCTACAGTATATAAAAATAGAAAAAAGTTACAACAATCGCCTGTGAGTGGCAAGATGGAGCAGGTGACCAGCACCTCTACAGAGCCATTCCACCACAGTTGAAGGGGAAGGGGTGGGAATTGGGGGAAGGGGAAGGGGAAAAGGGAGGGAAACTGAAAGAATGGGACAAAAAGAAAGGCTCTTAATACTGGCAGCTACGGTACATGCGTAAATACAGTATTTAAGATATTTTGTTTACAATTACCAATAAATAAAACCCCCAAAAGGGCACTTATAGCTACCGCGTCAGTCAAACACAACGTGAGAAGGTACAACACATGCATTTAATAATCTGATGTCATGGGAAACTCTGTTAGCCCAGCCACATTGACCCATATTCCCATGTAGCACAGCCAGAGACAAACAGCAAGTGATTTTTCTGGAGAGAGTAAAACCGGAGGGCCTTCAGAAAAGCCCTCGTGGCATAGGAGAGAACAAACACACAAACTCTTCTCACATATGGGAATCGAACCCGGGCCACTGTGCCGAGAGGCGAGCGCTTTATGCACTAGTCATCCATGCAACCCCATCTTTTATGATTTGTTTTGTTGATGTATTTGACATACCTTTGACCGAGGGCAGCATGTCTGACAGGGCATGCCATGACGACACTAGCTCCACACCACTGTAATTATTATTGGGTAAATAGTTACGACATATCTGTACAGCACCATCATCTGAAAATACAAACACATACACACAAATGATCATCTTGTTATCAGCTTCACTAGCTTGTTTCAGATTGACCTGGGCCCAATTTCATAGAGCTGCTTAAGCACAACAAATGTATGCTTACCATAATAAGGTTACCGGCCAAACTACCATGTCACATGTACAACTTGTGACTGGTATCCTGCTCATTTCTGCTTAGCAGAAAATTTTTAAGCAATAATTTCGCACAACAAATGTATGCTTACCATAATAAGGTTACCGGCCAAACTACCATGTCACATGTACAACTTGTGACTGGTATCCTGCTCATTTCTGCTTAGCAGAAAATTTTTAAGCAATAATTTCTGCTTAAGCACCTCCATGAAATGTGGCCCAGGGCCCTATATTGACAGTTGCTATGTCAAATGACTCAGGGCAAGCTTCTGCGTAATTAACGTAAGAGATGGCAAACACCTATACACAATTTTTGAATGAATGTGTTATCGCACATTGGTACCAGGGTTGGCTCATCTGGAGAATTTGATACAAAAGCTTGACCCGACCATTTGACATAGCATCTGGCTCTATAGTAGGCCTACTCGACACCTGCGGTCTTCATCCCTCAATCTTCTGCATCAACCTTCCCCTCCTCCACGGACTTGTTCGTATGGTGGTAGAGCATTCAGCAATGTAGCTCCAACACTTTGGAACAGCCTGCCACCGATCATCAGGGAGTCGTCGACCATCGAACTGTTCAAGTCTCGCCTTAAGACTCATCTTTTCAAACAGTATTTTTGTATCGTTGTTATTAGTTTATTTTGTTTAATCCATTTGCTTGTATTTAGCGCTTTGAGACAGAGCCGATCTGCAACTGTTTACGCTTTATAAATGTCTCTTTATTATTATTATTATTATTATTATTAAAGTCTGAAGAATTCAAATTTAAAGGCATCGTACACGTTTGGTAATTGTCAAAGACCAGTGTTCTCATTTGGTGTATCCCAACATATGCATAAAATAACAAGCCTGTGAAAATTTGGGCTCAATTGGTCATCAACGTTGCAAGAAAATGATGAAAGAAAATACACCCTTGTTGTACAAATGTGTGTGCTTTCAGTTAGGAATAAAAACTTCTTGCAAAAAGTTTTTATTATTTTAGTGAGAAATTACCTCTTCCTAAAAAACTACGTTACTTCAGAGGGAGTCGTTTCTCACAATGTTTTATACTATCAACAGCTCTCTGTTGCTCATTACCAAGTCAGTTTTTATGCTAATATATATTTTGAGTAATTACCAAACGTGTACAGTGCCTTTAAGCTGTAAGTTGTGAGTAAACCATTTGTTTCACGTTTCAAGCAAGAGTAATTTTTTTCTCTGCATTTGTTGTTATTTATTGCGCAGTAGAGTATACCTGTATTTATATAGGTATTGCACAATATAAATGTCCATTATTCAGGGATGAGATTTGACAGTTGTGAAAATTAATGAAAAGTAATTTGCTGGCCTGGGTTTACCACTCATTCTACACCCAGAAACACCCAGATGTTTACAATTCAGGACATTTACAGACTCATGGGTTCAGGGGTGAAAATGGATGAATGTGAACATTCCTGAAAAATGGCTTGCGGGCCAGGGTTCACCACTTATTCTACAACCAGAAACTCACAGATGTTTACAATTCAGGAGGTTTACAGACTCTGTGCATCACCAGAAATACAAAACTACAGGTTTGGACATAATGTGGACAATTCATGACAGCTTTTACTTCTTTCAAGAAGCCTTAAGGTTTGAGAAAATCCTGAAATCAGGAAAAAAAACCTGAGAAATCGCATGCCTGATTATTATTAATAAGCAAGTCATTGAACCAGACATTACTTTAATCTAACTCACAAATGCCTTATTCAGGTATGATTTTTGGTCCTTGGAAAAAAAGTAGTAACGTCGAGTACAAGGGCTGACCTACATGTACACATGGTGTAAGGTTTAATAGACTTTTCAGGTTATTTAATCACAATTTTTCTGATTTTTCCAAGAGCAAAAAAAAAAATGGAAATCAGACTGAAGTAGGAAGAACATCATGCCTGCTTATTACAGACCTATCTGCAGTTCAGTGTTTAGCCGCTAGCAAGGTACCATGGAATCAGATACTCACCACTACCAGTCATGAGGAGTGAGATGTCGTGAGAGTTGAGTATATCCATTGACGTTAATTTGGTGTCTTTATGGTTGAGATGTGAGAACGTATTTACTTGCTCTCCATTCTCCCAGTTCCACACACTATCGAGAAACAATTCAATCAGGCCGTTAATAAATATTGTTTGCATTTATACCACAGATGTCAACAATTTGCAATGAACAATTCGCAGCGAAAACAGAGTTGTGACGTCAAATGCTCTTCGCATTCGCAGGAAGTATGAACCAGGCTTTACAAAGCATTCTTCCCTTACACAGCTAGTGCAGAAATTTGGCACTTACATTGTAAGCAGCAAATGGTAACAGTAAGCGCAGAAATGTGCGATAAGCAGAGCCATGAATTTGGGCCACGGTTGGACCAACATGACGAATTCCACAAACCAGCTAGAAAGGTGAAAAATGGTTGGTACAATGCTAACACTATTTGCCACACACAAAAATACTTCCAAGGTGAAATTCCCTTTGAAGTTGGTGATTACAGGAGTGTTTCTGTCATTACCATACACCCTCTTTGTCAGCTACGATGATGTGAGGGCTAAAATGCTGGAAGCGGAGTGCTATAGGAATCCCTTGGTTCTTATCGATGAAGATCTGGTCGTCCAGACGACTTGTGGCTGTAGATAAAGTAGGAGAACTACAGTTCAGGCGATTGATCAATATTTATGTCAATTCAATTCAATTCAATTACTCCTTATTATATCCAAAAAAGGGTAATTCAAATGCTCGCATACAGTAAAAACATTGAAACATTAAAAACGGTTCTAGGGATATATACAATTACAAAGAAACTCACTAAAAAGCGATAAGTATATAAGAAAAGAACATACCTGGTGACTGGATGGTCACGGGCAATCATTATTCAAACCATCACATGGCCTAACCCATATACCATGCCTTTTGGTTACCCAGATAACATTCATACATTGGGCCAACGTTGGTATCGGGTCGGCAATGTTGGCGTTGGTATTGTGTCAGCTTTTGGCGTTGGCCCCATGTTGGCACTACGTCGCCATGAATGGCAGTGGCATTATGTTTGTTTCTGATGTTGGGCCAATGTTGGCTCTAGGTCGGCAGAACCACACTGGTTTTACATTGGCAATCAACGTTAAGCCAATGTTGGTTTTTAGTGAAAAGACAACAATTGGCATTGTGTTATGGTTCTAATGTTGGGCCAATGCTGACTCTAGGTTGGCATTACCACATTGGTTTTACGTTGGCGATCAATGATGAGACAACGTTGGATATCAGTGGGAAAGCAGTATTGGCATTATGTTGTTGCTGTGTTGTTGGGCAAATGTTGGCTCTAGGTCGGCATTACCACATTGGTTTTACGTTGGCGATGAATGACGAACCAACGTTGGTTATTGGTGGAAAAGCAATATCGGCCTTGTGTTGGTTTCCGACGTAGGACCAATGTTGGCTCTAGGTCGGCATTATCACATTGGTTTTACCTCGGTACTCGATGTTGAGCCAACATTTGTTATTGGTTGGAAAAACAATATCGGCATTGTGTTGGTTTCCGACGTAGAACCAATGTTGGCTCTAGGTCGGCATTATCACATTGGTTTTACGTCGGTACTCGATGTTGAGCCAACATTGGTTATTGGTTGGAAAAGCAATATCAGCATTGTGTATGGTTACTGATGAAGGACCAATGTTGGCTCTACTTCGGCATTACAACATTGGTTTTACGTCGGCACTCAATGTTGAGCCAACGTTTGTTATTGGTGGGAAAAGCAACATCGGCATTGTGTTGGTTTCTGATGTTGTACCAATGTTGGCTCTGTGATCGGCATTTACCACATTGGTTTTACGTCGGCACTCAATGTTGAGCCAACGTTTGTTATTGGGAGGAAAAGCAATATCGGCATTGTGTTGGTTTCTGATGTAGGACCAATGTGGGCTCTGTGGTCGGTATTATCACATTGGTTTTATGCCGGCACTTAATGAGGAACCAATCTTGGTTATAAGTGGGAAAGTTATATAGGCTTTGTGTTAGTTGCCAACTAAGAACAAATGTTGGCTTTATGGCAGCATTGTCACATTTGTTTCATGTTAGCGACCAATGTGGAGCCCACATTTTGCGAAGTCAGTTTGCGAAGGCTGCGGCCAGAGATGCAGTTGGCACCCTGACCTGGGTGAGCCACAACAATGACATCAAAGCTACTCGAACTCACTGGGGTCAGACCTGGGCTGACTCGGGGAAGCTAATTGAACACACCCTATTAATCTTAGCTCTTTGTGAAATCCAGCCCTGGTTAGAAAGCTAAAGGTTATGGGTTTTACTTCCATCCAAGGTCCGGGGGAAAAACATTGGAGTCTGGTGCTTTACAATTATGCATCACCTAAAATAAAATGTAATTGAATTGATAATTATTCCCGATGCAAGAATTATCAGAGCTGCCAATATTTGCATCTTGTAATCAGGAGATTTTGTACAACAATCAGGAGATATTTAGAATTGCACTCAACATAACTAGAGACAAAGTTTCAATAATCAGGAGATTTTCTAAATTGTTCTTTAGAACGTAGAAAGATTGGTGGATTTTCAGGGAACTTTCTGCATAATCAGGGAGAGTTGACAGCTTCGAGAGTACTTGAACATTCCAAATTTGTGTCCAAGAACTTCCCCACACCCCACTCTTCTTTTTCATTTCATTTAATTTCTTCTGGTTATAAAGCCAAGGACTCTCAGACAAGCTAACTTAATCACTGTACCCAAATGGAGAGAAGACAAGGAAGGAAGTTTCAGTTTTACATGTGGGAGGAAAACCCCAGAGAAATATTCCAGGAAAAACCCACGCAATCAGGTAGGGACTGAAAACCCAATCTGCGTAGTGCCCCGGCAAGTTCGAACCAGGGTCCTCGAAGTGGAAGGCAAGGAAAGCTACCACTACGCCAACCCGACCACCTTCCCCATCCCGAGGTGAATTCTGCTACCCGAGCAAATTGCCACCACCTACCCTCATGACAGACTGAGCAAAATACTTGCAGCACCAATTCGTGAACTTGCTAGAGATGTTGAAATCCTTGGTGGTGATATTTACTGCATCCGCCTCCCCGTCTGTCTGTGGTTTGGGAGGAGAATTGGGAAACGAATGTTGCCTATTGGAATGTTCTTTTCTTTAACCCTTTTATTAGAGACCATTCGTTTCTGTATAATCATCACAATACGCCAATACATAGCTACTATTGTTGACATTTGTACTTTTTTCTTCAGTAAAAATGCCTTTAAAAAACAATATGAAACAGAAAGTCTGGTTTGTTTTTCGAACGTAAACAGTATGTCAACATGGGAAACATTGGACAATGTCAATTCTGGACATGGCTGTCACCATAACCTCTTTGTGTGAATGGAAGCAGGTCAAATCTTGCGGCCATTTGCAGCCACTATGGGCATTTTGGTAAGAGCCGCTTGTGGCCACTATGGTCTCCAAAGGGTTAAACTAAATTTGTGGACGCTTTTTTCAAAAGTTTTACTTCTTCTCCCATTTTGATTCAGCACGTTGCACTGATGGTCAAAAAGGACTAGTGTCTGAATGCGATGAATCTGGAATCCACTCACAATGCTTGGACCTTTGTCGAATATCTTCCTGGACCTCGAGAAATTCTGGGAGTGAGGAAACTGCAAACCGATTGGACCAGGGTTCTGCGGCCTCGCTGGAGGAGGCTGCTCGCCGGCGCGGATGGGCACCGGTTTGACTATCTCGTTGGGGATATTTAGCGTGGTCGGTGGAGGCGAGTCACTGAAAGGAAAGAGAAGATGGCTGAGTTGAGGACAGCGTTGGAACTGATAACAACTTATAACAGATTTTTGAAAGTTCTGTGTCAAATATCTCTGCGGATAAGAGGAATTCTTTACCTGAGATTTAAGGGCAAGGCCTTGTCGTTTCTCGTTAAAAGACTGTTCGGTGCGGACGTTGATGACCTTCTTGTTGCATCGAGAAGGAGCTGGGGCTTGGCCATAACAGTTGCCTGATAGTAAATAATTATAGAACAAAAGCGACTTTTCACAAAACACATGTAAAAAAACCATGTGGAATGCTCCAAATTGCACAGTAGGGCTTTGAAAACCAAGAAAAACACCAAGTAGAAAACATTCTGAAGGCCTTGTATCAATTCAGTGTGCTTCGCCAAACTAAAAATAACTTTGGCCCAGAATGCCCCAGTTTGGAAAAAACCTGGGGAGAACCCTGATATGTAAATTGGCGACTTTGGCTACGGCTACTATATTTCACTGCATGCAACGTGGCGATACAGCTGTAGCAGTAGCCGTAGCCGCCAATTTGGACACGGCCTTACCTTCAGGTTGATCTGGTTGACAAGTTGCTGGGCGAGTCTCTTGACACAAGGCATTGGATCAGAAGCCAGAGTCAGCATCGTCTTCCATATCTGCACGTACACATTGCTGTAGCTGGACTTCAGTAGGTTGCTCTGGCTACTCCCCATGGCCCCGCTGGTGTGCCCTCTAACAAACAGCACTGGGCCGTTGCCTGAGAAGGCGTCCCCACTTCTAGATGATGTGAAGCCGTTAGACCCCGAGGAACCGGAGCTGTTGTTGCCGGGTGATCTAGACACTTGACCTGAAGTTTTGAGAACCATTTCAAAAGATGTTTTTTGTTCGTTTTAAAAATATATTTAAGTTCATGTGCTCAGCAATCTCACATCATTTCATGTTTCTTTGAAAAGAACAATACATGTGCCAGGAAATTGTAAATTGTTTACCCGGTAGATTTGCTATTGATTTTCTTGATTAAACACTCTTTGTGAGTATAATGGCATCTTTTTAGGCTTTCATGGTAAAAAAATTAAACACTTCTAAAAAAGACTGGTGCTGTACTTATCTTAATGGCTTTGTTTATTTTTTATTTGCACTTGAAACATGGAACATTACTTCGTTTTAATGAAAGCTTGCCATGCAACGGCTTTGGCTAAGGATCTGCTAACCATTAAGAACCCACATGCTCTTCTGGCATTGGGCGCCAAAATGGCTGCCAAAGCCTCAGCCAGAGCCGGTGTAGAAGCCATGCTTGTGAAACAGCCTCACAGACATGAGGAGGATGCAAACAAAAATCTGCTGCTGTAGCATAAATTATGTATGCTTCGGCAGTGTTCAAATCAGCAGCTGTGGTTTGAACACCATGTTAACATGCATTGAAGCATATAGCATGCCCAACAGCGACAGCCGCCCAACAGCGACAGCCGCAGCTGCCAATAAGCCATGGAATAATGTCTGGTACTTGCTTAGTCACACATTACCACTTCAATTTGAATTATTTAGACTATCGAGACAGTTGCTATGTCACATGATTCAGGGCAAGCTTTTGCATAGTTACATAAGAGATGGCGAACACCCATACACAATTTTGAATGAATGTGAATTGCACAATTCAAATTTTATGCAGTAACTGGTGGCTAAGCAAGTCATTGCACCAGATGTCATTCAAATCAAACTAGCAATGGCTTATTTGGACATGGCTTTAAAACAATTTATTCATTTAGCGGTTCATAAAGAGTTTCAGGTGGAAACAGTTCACCTCACGTTGCTTTTTTTTTATATAAATGCCGTGCAAACCTCTACGTTGCTGAGAAATTACGAGTGCTTCAACAGCTTTTTCAAAGTTGGCTTTCGCCATACTCCACACAAATACAGCAATCTTACACACAGCAAACTGAATCTATCAAACCGTCCATGTCACATTTGTATTGCTCAATACAACATGTCACAAGAATAGAAGACTTGTGCCATGTCTGAATTAACAGCTTTAACCACACAACTGTCATGTTTTGAGTGGTGGAGAAACTATGCACATAATTAACTGATTTTCCAATGCTATTGCCACACAATATAAATGCATACATGCATAGTGCCTCTTACATACGGAATGATTTTGAATAATTTTAATTTTTTTAAAATTATTTTAAGATAACAGATTCTAGCTGAATTAAAATAGCTATTGACAAAGAAATTATCAGAATAAATACTCATAATTAAGTTGTGTTTAGATACTAAAAACACTCATTGATCATCATTGCAAACCGTTGTTTAAAGATTTATTTGAAATCAACTGCAATAAAACATATTTCAAATTAGTAACAAAAAGTCAAACTTACACACGAATAACAACAACAAATTTGGCCCGACCAAAATAAAACACGAGAAAGACTTTTTGTACATAGCATAATGCATTGTGCTACACTAAATTACCTGTTAGCTAAATGAAGAGTAGAATTGTGGCAGAAATAACAAAATTGAGAACACTTTTAAAAAATAACCAGCAAATTTGAAAAAAAGGGATTCAAATGTAAGAAATGAGGTTGAAAGGTGTCAGTCGGAAAAGAAGTCTTTAGAAATATTTCTGCATGAGATGTACCATGAGATGAATAACATGAAAGAAAGGTCGTTAACAGTTTGAAGTTTCGGTTTTAGTAGAAAAATTAACACACAGGGCTAGCCTGTGAGTCACTCACTCCATATATGATACCTTCATAGACTGGTGTGCAGGCTATGTGGACATTCGGCAGAATTTGTGAGGAAAAATTGCATGTGTGTGCGAGCGTATCTACCTGTTGAAACCGAGGACTTTAACAAAAGGGATACGGGTGTTTGATAGAGTGAGGACGTCCTCGCTTCATTTTCGTTTACCAAACCAAGGGGAAGTCTTTAAAAAATAGTCCTAACAATGGGGGAACAAAGAAAAGTCCTTTATTTACGGGATTCACAAAAATGTGTGTGTGAGCGTGTCTATCCATTCAAACCGAGGACTTTAACAAAAGGGATCCGGGTGTTTGACAGAGCGAGGACGAGCTCGCTTCGTTTTCGTGTACAAAACCAATGGGGACGTCGCTAAAAAAAAATATGTCCAAACAATGGGAGAACAAAGAGAAGTCCTCGGTAAGCGGGATTTACAAACATGTTTGTGTGTGCATGTGTAAATACCTGCAAGCGTGGACCTTAAGCAGGATACACACCTTTCAATCGTGGACGCGCAGCAACTGTGGACGTCCCCGGTTAAAATAACAGTATTTCTGGAAGAAATATCACCAAAGGAGGGCGCTATTTTAATTTTGTGTCCGTGGCACGATGGTCCCCGTTTTGATAGGAATCATCATGATTTTGTGTGAAATTAATACACATCCTCGTCGTTTCGTGTGACAAAATACAATAACAATACCAAAGTAGGTTAGAAGACGCCCTCAAGCGAGGGGACTAGTAGAAATACAACTCGTCCCCAACTATCGACAAGAAATTTATACCAGAACACACTGGGGACGAGCAAATAAACGAGATTTCAGCAGAACGCACGAGGTTGTACCACTGCGGGGCGCGCGCGGGGAGGGGGGGGCAGAACGCATGTGGATACTGACGCCATTTTCGTCCGCGGTTCTTCAGTTAAATAAAGGTCAGTGACATCGACAGTAATGAACGCCAAATGAAAGGTAGGTAAATAAGTATTCTTCCTTTCATTTTTAAAATATCTTTCTGAATAGTTCCTAGAACATAGAGGTAACTTTTAATTCATCTGACCTCAGCTCATTTTTGTGTGTATGTGGAGCACGGTGAGATGAAAATTCATTGTAATTCATTACGCAGCAACACAGGGACCGGGGACGTTCAGGCCTAACGACGTAACTGTGTACAAACTCCCCTCCGTACTTAGTGTAGTCAGGTAGTGTAATTAGATAACGTTATTTTTCGTCTCCATGCCATGTGCGTCATGTGGGTTAGGCTTTCCTACTTTTAAAATGGCAGGTCCAGCTTATTCTGTAAACAGTGAAAGAATATTTGTCATTCAAAGTTACATTAGGAGATTGATTATTGCCATCTACATCCTGTTTTTCTGGTTAATTTTTTTGACATCGTTTGTGGCATTTTTGACCATTATTGCTCCTTTCTACCTCCACCAAGGTAAGCCGAGATGTACATTTAAAATATTTCATTACTTTTATTTTTAATAATGTGTTTAACAATTTATATTATTTTAAAGCATGTGCTATTGTTTAGTTCACGGGGAATTAATTTAATTTACTGAAGTCATTAGTCAATGGACACACATTCAACATTGCCATTCCATGAGTCTCCCTAGTCATGCTAGTCTTAAGTTGGAGTCTAGTTCAATTGCAAGCACCATAAGTTTAACTCAATTGCAACACCCTTTTTAAAGACCTCTGAGTTAAATGTAGTAATCATAACATTACAACAGCCAAGAATGCAACTGGATCAACATTAAGGCACAAACAGTACTGCGTCTTGTGCCAACCAAATTAAAATAACAGCTTTTCCCATCATATGATCATCATAATGCACTAGTCAAATGCCAGACGGAATAAACCCCTGAGAATAGTGCGTTATGGTTGCATCATGGTAAAACAAATGTTGACAGAGGGGTGCGTCAAAATCAAGCTTTGGTCCGTCAAAACTGCGGTAAAATTTGCATCATGGTCCATCAATGTCCACAGACAAATTTACGGCTTCTCAAGAATGTACCTTGTAATTTTGTGTTTCGTTTGGGCCGTGATATGGGTATAAATTTCAAGCGATCAATCAAGCAATCAATCATCCACAATTAACAAAACAAATACGCAAAAAGCAACAACTAAATACTTCTTTTTTGCATGTGAAAACCAGCATTTGCTTTTCACATACCGTTTCATTTCTCATCAATATCTCTCCGGCCTCACGCTGCCGCTGTGTCGCAACGTGTAACGTATCACTAACAAAATAGTAGGCCCTTTTCGAAACCATGATTGTCACTTGGGTTCCGGCTTAGACTTTTGTCTGTCTGCCTGTATACTATCGCGCACCAAAACCACATGTTTTCAAAATAACTAATGGAGCCTAAGCCAGAGACCAAGTGAAAGCCGTGGTTTCGAAAAGGGCTTTAGTCTGGCTCTCTCCTCCATGTTCCATACAATAATATGTAGGCGAGTGGGGAAAGGCACAACTCAAATTTCCGGGGTTGGAAGACTGTAGTTGAGTCTAATCTTATTGGTTATAATTATTTCATGCAAAATTATAACTCTTATTCATAAACACATCGCTCTCGCCGCACTATTTTTCCCGGACTGTATACAACAATCGATCGTCATGCCGCTCGTTCGTGTTTGTGTACCCATCAGCAGCACAGCGATGTGCGTCTTTTGTGCGTTGTTTGTGCGTCCTTTTCAAGAAATAATAGGTCAAAAAATATGTTGGTAGTGGGTCAAATGATAGCAATGGTGCGTCATTTTTTGACTCAACGAGCGTCATTGTATACTGAAAGTTAACATGACTGACATACTGAACATTGACGCACCATTCCCGGGAATCATGTAGTCCGTCTTGCAATTGACAAGTGCATATAAAGCACCATAAAAGTGTAACTGTACACATATTGTTATTCTCAAACAGATTATGTCGGCTCCTCGACCCAGGTTGCCTCGACGCCAGAGAATTTCTCCTCTGCAGGAGGCAGAGAAGTGGTGTAAACTTGGTAGTGACCCAGAGGGGTTTGTAACAGATTTGGTCAACAATTGCATCGGTAAGAATACATGCAACAATATCAATGTTGCAGCTTGTAAAAGGTATCTTCGTTTTAATAACAGACTTCCATGTTTTCAATTTTTGTTTAAGTATTTTTGATTGCAATGTTATTGCTCCTGTGTTTTTCCTCTGTGGTTGTGCCAATGTCCCTTTGAAATTTCAGGCAGCTACATGTATATAAAGGCCAGAATGTCTTTATTGAAATGCAATAAAAGCCCCATTTTAAATTGGTCCCATATTTCAATTGAGATTAAATTAATCACTCTTGCTGTGAAATATTTCAAAATTATATGAAAACTTTTGTCAATGAAGGGAAAGGGCTCTTTACAACCAAGTTTTTTGAGAAGGGAAGTTTCCTCCTTGAGTATAGAGGATCAGTATCTCAATCGGATGCCGATGACAGGCATGGCACAGACGACAACGAGTTTGTGTTTCACTTTTCACACAATGGTGTGCAGTACAGGTCAGTATAAATTGAATTCCATATTATCTAGTTTTAGATGTATACATGTACAGGGTATGTGCCGTAGATTTCATGCCCAGATTCTAAAGAAATGTTGAACTATTGAATTTTCACAGGCTGATTTGTCTTATTTCAAGCTTTATCTAATCTAAGAAATAACTATAAATAAATAGTAATCTTGCGGGTACATCCATGTGTAAATCTCGTTGTGGGAGTGTTGGCTCTGAAAAGAGCTGGTGTGGTCTCGACGTTTCGAACAGTATACTCTGCTCGTCTTCAGGAGAATGCTGGAATGCTGATGGTGATGCAGCTTAAGTAGGGCTGGATGGATGCACTTTTGGGCAGGAAGGATCCAAGCTGTTCTTGATCGGTGAAGCGTGGGAGTTGGCTGCAGGCTGAGTGTGTGTGCGCGCTGGAGTGTGCCATTGTTGTGGAAGGGTTGGCTTGAGTAGTGGTGACCAGATGTCTTGATGAAAAACCTGATGTCTGGTGGAACTGTGTTGTGTGCCTTAATCTTGATTGCCTCCCTGACTCTGCTGGTACCCGAACTGGACAGGTGCGATGAGCTTGGCTTTCTTCCAGTTGATGAGATGATGATCTAGTTCTTGTGAGTGTTTGATGATGGCGGATTTGTCCAGGTGTCCCAGTCTGCCGTGTGCTTGATGTTCCTTTATTCTAGTAGATATGTTGCACACATTTAATAAAACATCACCTATCAAAAAAAGATGTTAGAAACATGCACCAGCCCTGTACTGAGTCACATTACACGATCTTATATGTACATGTATGGGTACGTTCACACGCGTAGCTAACTTCACTGCTAACTTCGCTGCTAGCTAACAGCGGAAATTTATGAATGCAAAATTTAGCTAACTTCGCTGCTAACTTCGCTGCTAACTCCAAAAGTTAGCAGTGAAAATTTCCGCTGCTAACTCAACTTAGCAGTGAAACTTGATACTTTAGCAGTGAAACTTGATACTTTAGCCACAGATAAAGGAATTTAGCAGTGTTTTTGTTGTGTGAACGCATTTGACCTCAGCTAGCTGTAACCTCAGCCAGCTGTAAACCACCCGTATACGCTGTGCGTAAGGTGTGTATCACATCACACGACCCACCGGTATACACTGTGCGTAATGTGTGTATAACATCGCACAACGCCCGTACACACACTGTACGCAGGTCATGCGCACTCGTACCACTCTCCGCACGCGGAGGTTGTCAGGCCGACAGCCTTGACGGGTCTGTAACTTCCGGGTTTATTGTGTCTCATGATATTTTCGTCCAATATTGGACAAAAATGGGGGGCTCTCGGATATGCAAGTATGCAGCTCATGAATATTTAAATCTTTCGTCAGACCTATTGCAGACAACACAGGATGGGAAGCAAATGAATTATTCATTTTGTTGTCCAATCACGAGCTTCTCTCACTATGACCTTTGTACCATATCATGCTTGCTGTATGTGATGCGATGTGAGTAGTTACTTAAAATACATCGTTCATGTCCATCTTTAATGGCGTTTGTTTGTAGCATTGTCTCAGCCATTTGGACCAGTAATCTGCGTGATTGTCGCCCAGGCTGGTCAGTCAGCTACAAGTGCTGAACTGCGGCGCGGCCCATGGAGCTTTATGCGCGACACTCAATTTCCCTCATTGCTTCCCTGATCATTCGCCATTCTTTTCAAGGTTATTAATTCTGGAGTTGATGTAGTTTCTGCATTTGTGTTTTCCTGACACGTCCTCTCGAAGTCCGACTCTATGCAGCCACACCATCTTCATACTTTGTAATTGTTCTCAGACAGGGTCTTATAAGAATTTACTGCTAAACAAAAATTGACAGGATACAGCCACACATGATACATGTGAAATAGAGTTTTAGCTACCCTATTCTAGTGAGTGTACTTGGGAAATTTGGTGTTAGGCAGCTCTTTTTTAGTGGGGCGGCCCAAATGATATAAAAAGTGCAATACATTACGGGAATGCTCCATTAAAGCTAAAACATCCTTTTCAAAGTTTACCTACTTCAACTCCTTATCTCATTGTAATCCCTTCGACAAACATAGACTTTTAATCCCATTAACTGGACGAAGAGTGTAAGAAGCCGGTACTACTTTTAACCAGTGATGCGTGGAGCAGTCCGTTGCAGCATGCATAGAGCGTGCATAGAGCCTTCCTCCATGCATAGAGCAAGGGTTGCAGAGTTCTCCCTCCAACATGTGATACAGACCCGCCATGCTTTGTGCGGCGCCAGCCAGCAATTTGTTTTCCGTACCACATGTTGACTATTGGGCCAACAACAGTAAAGGCATAGGATTTTTTTGTTCAGATGTAAATTACTTCGAAAATGACGAACACAACAACATATCGAAAAAATGCATTAAATTACATGTGCGTCGCTACTGACTCGATGCTGCCATCTACAAACAAGTTCAGGCACAATTGATCATGAAATGTAAAGGGCACCGGTACCCGACTGAATGCAAAATCAAAAGAGGAACGCCCAGTTTATTATATGCATGAGGTGACTATTTTAAACACAGTGCATACACGATCAAAATAATCGTTTGGTAAGCCCCATCATGTTCCACAAATTTAAGGAATAGGGTGAAGTATGTAGGAGTAGTATGTGATGTTTATAAGGGGAGATATTTGCAATCAATGTGGTACGACTTGTTCGTACTTTGATTTTAAAACCTAGCGTTTTAGACACTGGGGTGGGCTGTAATGGACCTTCCTCTACGTTAAGACCGATCTTTTAGAAGTGAGAGCCATAACAGCCCAACAAGGTGGGCTAGTCCATGTAGCCCCATAAGTAGGGCCAATCCATTTCGTATTATTAGCCTGAGCACTGAATGCAATCCGATTTCTTTTACCCGGATGTAATTTTGTGTTTCTTTCTCCACTATGGAAGTGTCCCAACAACGGGACATATAATGACAAATATGGAGTTCGGTCTTTCTTACCCTTTAAACAAATATTCTGCCTTCACAGAAAGGAAATATTATTAATCAAAGGAGTTTGGACTTTCTTAACCCCTTTTACAAATATTATCAAATATGCAAATGTCCCACAACGGCAATATTATGATAAGATGGAAACGTATTGAAGCATTAGCGCTTTAACAAAATAATTTAGAATGATTTTGTATTAAAAGTAATGCATACAAGCGAAAACAGTTTTGATTAACCATTTAAAACCCTGCCATCAATGTCCAAGCTTACAAGCGACCTGCATGTTGAATTGATTTGTGGATTTACTGATGCATTATCAAATACATTCTGGTTGTATGATTATAAAATATATTGGATGATGTACAATGTAAGCTTGCTAAATCAGTCATGCAAGGCGACAACATCAGCGCTCGTAAAATTCGTAGCAAGGGATCATGGTATTTTTGGGGGGCTGCACTAGCCATCTTATTAATAAAGCCCATTTCACACATGTGTGAATATGGGCTTTGTACACTACAGAGTAGGCTACATGTACATCCATACATGTAAGTCGTTGACTTAAAGTCCTGCCATTGGTTCTTCATGTACCATCTTCGGAAGCTGCAGAGAGAGGCATCGTATTCGGGCAATGGGGTAAAAAGCTTTTGCACAGCCTGATCAAGGCTAGTTTACGTCCGTAAATCCTCAAGCTATTTGACGTTTTTTAAGAAGTTTTTTTGAGAAATGTTTCTGCCTGTACATGTTTACGTGCAAACGATCGTCTGTTGGACGGACGGGAACATTTGCCGTAGGTAATCTTAATTCTGAGGCAACGTACACTTCTTAAACGGTGACCTGTTCCCACAAAACCCGGAAAAAGTAGCAAAAAACTGAAATTGAGTTTATAGTATTTTCATATTGTCCACTAATCCAGCTTTCCAATGGTATATAGATTGTAATGATTATCCCTCCATAGAACCCCAGGAGAGGGGATTTAGACCCAAGCATTGCCCGACCAAAAAAAAAATTATTGCGAGAAAACCAGTTGTTTGTGCACAGAAAGAAAACTCGACACACACATAGTACACGCATCAGCGCACACCGCTCGGTCGAATATGTCCCCGGTAAATCGGTCTCATTTCGTGACATTTCTGTCGTAAAATATCACAAATTTGTTTTAAAAACACAAATACTGTAGTAATTCAGAAACTACGGGTACAAACTCAAACTCAAAATGCCTAAATTGATGTCAAACTCTGGCTCCGACACACCGAAGATTTCCCTCGGTATACGTCGAACAGGTTTTGCGTGCATTAATTCATGAACGAACTAGATAGTCTGGCTCTCGATATCGGCGTGCAAACTGTACTGATAATGTACATGTACGTTCAGGGAGTAAGACGATGAAACCGATCATGTGATACAACTTGGCGAATCACATTTCCCGTAAGAGATGACCACAGCACAAGTGAAATAGTTGTTTACGTGTTTTAGCTCTGTAACAAGCACTGCTATTGGCTTATTATGACGTGATTGACAAATTTTATGAATGAAAATAGAATCTGCAGACAGCAAGCTTTATGATGTACCACTTTTTCAATGGGTTTACATGTGTCGTACGTGTACATAAAACTACGCCAGAGAAAAAATAGTGCAGTGCACCATTGCGCGAATTGCTTTACTTTTTGGGTTAAATCAAACAAAACACAAATTGGTATACAAATAAACTAAATATCTTTACTTAGTTTCTTTATAAATGTTGCAATCATAATCATTTTACAAGACATGGCCATGCTCTACGACATGACGAAGCAACAAATGCACAATCAGTACAAATCAATCCGCACGTACCTCGGCCTTTTTGAGGCAGCGCAGGCGACGTACAAGATCGGTTCTCAGGTCGTACTTGGTCCTTTTTCATGATTGAAACATGAAACTATGTTAACTTTTTGTACATATTAACAATGTATTAGGATTTTAGAAGAAGAAAACGGCCTTCTGTTGTATATTTATTTTTTACAAACTTCCAGTCCTAGTGCTTACATTGGTTAAGAGGATTAACTCTTACTAATCCGATAAGTTTATTGACACACGTAGATCAAATGTAAACAAGTCGTTCATTAAAAAGGATGTGGAATTCCGAGTTTGGGGCTTCAAACTCGGAAAGGCTTTAAAGGCATTAAAGGCATTCCCGTAATGAAGCTACATGCCTCCATGATGAAACAATGAACAATGGTAGTTTATTGGGGTCTTTGTTTTGTATTAATCTACCTCCAATGAATGCACCAACAATGATTAATTCACTGTTTAATGGTGCAAGATGAAGACAGGAGATGGTCAATCGGGCCTTACATCATTACAAAAAACACACAGAAAAGCGTCTTCCTGCTGGAAAATGGTGTATGTAATGTATGTAACAAATCGATCCACGCAACCTCATTTGTTTAATTCCTGTCATGCCTTCTTTGTCTCGCTCAGCTGAGGAGAATGGGATAAATATTATCAGAACAAAGTATTCCCAAATTCAAACCGGCGCGCCAGTGCAGTAGCCACATCTGGATACTGCATGCATATTCAGAATGAGTAAACAAGACTTCTGCCACTGACCAATGGGGTCTCGCCTTAAAGTAATGAGTCATTGGCTTCAAGACAGAACTGTCAGGCCGTTGATTCGGTGAGTCACGCATACAGCTCACACGAGCACGCGCGCACTGATATTACTGCACACACTGACACCATGCACACAGCTCGGGCGGGTTGGTAGCTCGGGTGGGTAGCGCGGTGCAAATAAAATAAAAATGAAAACAATAAAAACAATTGAGAAAAAACCTCCAACGCCTTAATCAAGGCTACTATATTAACAGTACATATAATGACCTGCTTCCAAAATGGGATACCTGTGTTACAAATGTGGAAACCTGATTGCAGGCAATCAATGCAATTTAGTGTGGCACTTGCGAAATATATGCATGGGATCGTCAATGGACTATTTACTGCACATGTCACTTGCGGTCAAAATGGATTCTTTCGAACATTTCTCCATGTACGAACCTTTAAGAACCATCTTGAAAACTAGACATTGAGTTTTTGTTTACTACAAAAACAAGGTGTTCGTGGTGAGCGACTGATTGAATACGTAACGACATTTAACATTATCAATCCAATGCCTGGTTCCAGAGTTATGAATTTTACAAAACGTATACATCAACTTCCAGTTTGGACCAGAGGTCAAGGTCAAGTAGGGTCACATTTTGTGTAGGCGGGATTAGTTTATGAAGACCTTTTAGATGATGGATGGATTGTAAACATCCAATATTTGGTTCAGAAGTTATGATTTTTTCAACTATAAAGTTTCAAATTCCGTTTTGCACCGGAAGTCAATGTCAAATGAGGTCACAGTGTGTAGCGTTTCTTAAATCTTTGGAGCCCTTTCTGATGATGTATAGATGATAAAAATCCAATGTGTGGTTCAGGAGTTCTGATTTGTTCAAATATTAAATTTCATCTTCCGGTTTGAACAGGAAGTTAAGGTCAATTGGGGTCACATTCTGTATATCGTTTGTTAAGTTGTTACTTACTTGTCCAATGATGTATAGATTGTAAAAATCCATTGTGTGGTTCAGGAATTATGAATTTTGAAACATTAAATTTCAACTTCCGTTTTCAACCGGAAGTCAGGGTCAATCGGTGTCACAATAAGTGTAGCGTATTTTAGGTTTTATATAGACCTTTCAGATGATGTATAGATTGTAAAAATCCAATGTGTGGTTCAGGAGTTACGAATTTTTCAAGTATTAGATGGATTATCTTTATGCCGCGGTGCGCAATACACAAGGTAACAGCGATGCTAAATGTATTCCTACATGTAGTTGATGTAAACCGAACTACACGTTCAATGTAGTCGTATCTGTACACGTGCTATTACACTATCTCGCGTTATCAAAGTGGGTCAACACAAACGTGCGCTTTAATGCCGGTGGTTATAAGACAAGATGTAAATGTCAAAATGTTGTTATTTCTGTGCAAAGGTTTGAGCAGGCTCAACGTTCTACAACCTGATGCAAAAATTATGCTGAAATGATAAATAGTTTTTGAGATACAAATTTTGTGAAATTTTAAATTTCCGGGTTGAACCGGACGTCAAGGTCAAATGGGGTCACTTTCTGTGCAGCGTCTGTTGGACCTTTAACGAACTTTCCGATGATGTATAGATTGTAAAAATCCAACATGTCGTTCATGAGTTATGATTTTTTTTCAAATATTAAACTTTGATTTAATGTAATTCAATACCTGATGACGTCATCATGACATCATCAAGTTTGTGTCGTCTTGATATTTAGGTTCAAATGTCTGATAAGTTTCAATGTAAAATTCAATTTCAATCTTGAGTTATGCCGTAGATAAGCCCGAAAATTATGTTTTTCAAGAAAAAAAACAAAGGCAAACTTTGACCTAGGGGCATGACCTTGAAGAAAAGGTCATACGATTTTGATGTTAACTTTTGAAATGTAGCCCCAGTCTTGATCTATCACATGCCCAATTATGAACATCTTAGCTTTCATATTCAATGAGATACAGCAAATACCAAATGGTCATTTTTCAACTTTAAAAACCTTGTAATTCGACACCTGATGACGTCATCATTACGTCAAGACTATTGTGCCGTCTTTATATTAAGGTTCAAATGTCTGATGAGTTTCAAGGTTCAATTCAGTTTCAATCTTGAGTTATGTTGTAGAGAAGAGTTCCGTGGAAGAAGATGGAGAAGAAAAAAAACAGAACAAAATCAAGAGGTGTTCGTGCACATATTGCACTCACACCTAAAAAACTACATCAGGAATACCCAGGCCCCAACTTTTTTCCCCCTGCCCAAGCACCAGTTGCCATTGAAAATGGCAATAGCAGTGATGAAGATGAAGTTCATGAAGATCAACCAGCAGTCTTTTGCGACGCAGCGCGTAGGGGGAGTTGGGAAGGGGGGAGGTTTGAGCAAATTTCACAAGGCCGTGTCTTGAAGGCGATGTGGAGTATGAAATTGGTTTTTGGTGTTTGTTCATTTTTGCCATGGTGGAGCAGTTTGGCGGGGTTTCGTGGAGGTCTGAGAGGGTCAGTTGGGAGCTTTTCTGAAATTAGGTTGATTTGACATGGAATGACCCTAGTAACTTAATTTTAATATTTATTTGTAGATGCTGGGCACCTCTGGAAAACAGTGTTTCACTGAGAGGTCTCCCCAGGGTAAAGAAGAAATAAATAAATAAATAAATAAATAAATAAATAGAAGAAGGGATGGAAATGTGGGACACTTTTGATGAGACAGAACTTGAATCGAGATGCGCTATTCATGTTTCCCAACTTTTAGCTTCAAGTAGTGTTGTTCAAGCTACAGTTGACACTGTTGTTAACCACTCAAGTGATTTAATTAGAGATATAGTATCTTTCCTAAGTTATAAAACTAGGAGATTTGCAGGCAAGGGAATTGATGGCAGCCAAGAGTTTGAGGAGCTTATTGGCAATTTCCAATTTTGCAGTGATCCATTTAAGAACTTGGCAAGTGATTACCTGTGGAAAAAGTTCTTCGGGTCCCACAATATGTTTGTTAAACCTCAGGAGGTCCCCATTGCCGTTGGATACTACCCAAGGATTAATTAATTAACTGGAAATACAGTAAAAGTTATGCGAACAGTATCATTTCAGTACATTCCATTGAAGCCTCTTTTGAAAGTAATTTTAGAGAGTGGTGACACATACAAACAAATAATACAACACTGTCCTAGAAATGATAGGCTGATGGAGGACATTCATGATGGTAGCTTTCTGTAGCAAAATGGGTTCTTTTCGCAGCCAAATGTTATCAAATTAATTGTCTTTCTTGATGACTTTGAGGTGACTAACCCATTAAGCCCAAAGGCTGGTACACACAAGCTAGGAGGATTGTACTTTACACTGGCAAATCTTCATCCAAAATTCAGATCATCAATGAAGAACATGCACCTGCTGATAAAGTACTCTTCTGCTGATGCCAAACTGTATGGATCAGTGCAATCTTAGAACCATTAATGAATGACCTCAACATATTGGGAAGGGAAGGCATGGATATATCAACACCTGATTTTGAAGGCAGGGTTAAAGTTGGAATTGCACAGATTGTTGCTCATTGCTTGGCTTTGCTGAGGGCTTTACCGCCAACTACCCTTCCAGATGGTGGAAGGCACACAGAGATGAAGCAGGAGTGCTGACTGTGGAAGACAAAAATAATCTACGCACAGCAGGTAACTATGAAATTGATCTGAAAGGAACCCTTCCAGAGACTGGAATTAGGACACGTTGCCCACTAAGCCAGGTGGAGAATTTTCATGTAATAAACAATGTTACTCCAGATATAATGCATGACCTACTTGAGGGAGTCTGTCCTCTGGAGTTAAAGCTAGTCCTTCATGAATTATTTCAACAAGGACACTTGACCCTTGATGTTCTTAACTCACGAATTGCAAGTTTCAAATATATGTATTTGAGAAAATGAAGCAATGTCTTTACATGACTCAATTTTTTATTGAACATTTACAGGTAAATACAAGCTTACTCACCACAGGTTGAACTATACATCACAAAGCAAACGCCAACATGTAAGGGGACACAAGTTGCTGCCCCTTACTCAACCGACTTCTATGTTACACTATACATGTACATCACAAAGCAAACGCCAACATGTTAAGGGGGCACAAACTGGCGTCCCTTACTCAACCAACCTCTATGTTACATACATCACAAAGCAAGCATGTTAGGGGACACAAGTTGCTGTCCCTTACTCAACCGACCTCTATGTTACACTATACATGTACATGTACATCACAAAGCAAACGCCAACATGTTAGGGGGCACAAATTGGCGTCCCTTACTCAACCAACCTCTATGTTAGTCTTGGTTCCAAGACGCTCCAGTTGTGCAGTCACGAAAACCTAACCGCTATCACCCACGAACCAATCGTCACTAGAGGGCGCTATCATTTCTGTAACCGCTATCACACCACAAACCGCTATCACAGGAGCGTCTTGGGAGTTTTGCACGGTCGAGGTATGTGACCTTATATGCATATTCAACATGCGGGTCAAGTAAATAATTACGCACGCGCACTAATGGAAAAACCTTGTCGCATAATGAGCAGGTCAGGCTGGTAACTTGATTGTTTCCAACGTAGGGTTGTTGGCAATGATGGCGTTGATATGATCTAAACAGGGTACATAGCATGTCATAGTGCTTCCACCAGCATTTCTGTGTTAGTGCCATAGCATTTAGATTTTAATAGCAAGATATAAAGAAAGGAAAAGCCCAGTACTGATGAAAGGACTTAACATCAGAGGTGAGATTTTAAAATGTGGTTTAGAGAATTTGGGGAATCTAATTTAGGGATTTTAGGCCTTTAAAAAAAGGGAAACAGGTGGATGGGCGCTGTACTCCATTTTTCGATACGATTGCAGATTTCAAAAAAAGGAGTAGCGCCCAAGTTACTTACTGGGTCTATACTTGCCGTGCATACTACTACAAGTTGACTTTGGCATACATTTACAGACTGTTTTGTTTTGGGGGATTAGGAAAGAGTTAAACTTTTTTGTTTTTCCAGAACGATTCATTTTACAACTTTTCTATTTGATTGGGGGGGGGGGTATTTTTGTACCCAAACAACATAGATGGGAAATAACGTTTAACATGTTGCTTAAATATTTAAATCAGTCACAACTTACTACTCTTTGAAAGGCTTTGTGAACAGTAGGCCTACATGTAATGTTAGTTAGATTGCCATTCTTTGAATCCAAGATTCGTAAGTTCAAATCCTAGTACTAGTAGTAGTGAATCCATAGTGAGAATTATCTTTTTTAAATAATCTTACTTTGTAAGTTTTACAAGACTAACCAACAATACTATTTCTTTCGGCTTAATAAATCTTGGCTTTTGAGTTTAAAACAAAAGGAACAGAAAGGGCAACATCAATTTTTAGCATTTAAATTCATGTGCTGCCTATGCATGCTCTGACAGTTATAGGGAAGATTATCAGGGCTGTGGGTCAATCAGTTATGAGATCTGCTGCCATAACCATTTGGTGTTCATGTTTAGGGCTTAATTGGCTACACTTTTGAAGAAATTACTTATACAGTAATAAACATATACAATGATAGACTGATGACTTTCCACTCACACAAACCAACCTGCAGTAGGCAAGACAGTAATTGTCCATTCAAATCTCACTTCATCTTTTGTTATCGAGTATTTTTGTCTTCATTTATTGCCTCGCTTGTCCATATTATGTTGTGACTGTGCTGGATTTAATTGCATCTGACTTGGTCATGGGCTGAGACATGAGAGTTGAAATGAGGACATTTTTATGTTGTTTCCCTTTGCAAAAAATATTTTTAACGTTAAAGTTTAATTGAAAAGAAATATAAGTTTGATTAGTACAGTTCAATTTAGATGTGTACACAATAAAATGTCACATTCATTGTGTAATGTAGGCTATATTTTTGTATTCTTCACTTTTCATACAAACCAGGCACCAGCATAGATGAAGACAAAGATCTTGGAGAATGCTCTTGTTAAAGCAGTGTCTGATGGCAGCTGTCAGTGTGAGCTGTGATCTTCTGAGGGAAACAGGGCAGGACCATGGATAAGAAGACACATGTTCCTAGATGAGTGTTTGTTGTGTAATGGTGCAAAATATGTTGTATAGCCAGGGAAATCCATGGCATCGTTGCTCATTATCAAATTTAAAGAAGCGACTTCAGCAGAGCTTTCCTCAACTGATTTTCGTTAGAACCTTAAACCGGCAAATGGGTGACATAGTTTTCACATAAACATTGTCTGCTCTGGACCTTGATGAAGATTTGTTGGTAGATTCAACATAATTTTTTTCAAGGCTAGGGCTAGGCAAAGACAAACTATTCCTTCAAACATTTGGGGTTGAAGTCTTTGGCTTTAGTGTTTTCAATTGACTTGTAGGGTGGAGAGGTACATGTACTCATGATTCAGGAATGTATCATTTTAGTGTGATGCACTGAAAGAAATGTAAATCCTAAAGAAAGAATGTATTTAAACAAATATGTAAATTTGTGATGTTTTGATAGTTCTTGGACACAGAGAAAGGAATTATATAAAAATGGTATGCAACTTTACTTTTACACTTGTTGTTCTATAGCCAGAGTAATTCCCAAAGATTTGACTTCCTTGATTTGTCACAAAGTGCCATTTTCCCCTCAGAAATACCTCTTAACAACAAAACAACAGAATAACTTGTTGAGGACTGATTACTATACAGGTTGCCCTTGTGTGAAAGTTCGATACCAGGTGCAGATATAGGAAGTGAGTCTGTGTGTCCCTCGGTAACATTTGGTTTAAACAAAGTAAAGAACTTTTATTTTAAAAGGTAGGGGATATGTTTGGTGCACCCCATCTGGTCTTTTGTTTGGGGATTGGTTTGAAATAACAATTGGCATACCCACCCCCACACCACTTGAGCCAAATTTGGAAGTTTACCAGCCCAGCATGTATTGACTCCTTTCTGCACCTATAAATTCCCCTCTCCACCACCAACCTCACCCCTGCACCCACACATCCTCATGTACATAATATGTACATAATGGTAATTGTTTTCCACCTACATTGTATTGACCTATTTTATCTGAGCAGGGAATGGTTTCAAATGTTAAAGCAAAGTGCTAATCAGAAGAGGAAAAAATGTATTTGCCAGTAAAGTTGTTTTATGTTTGAATGGCACAAGTTTCGCATCAAAATCATTCCCTGCAGACAGTTAGGCTGTTTTATTTATAGCGTACAGTGTAAAAACATTACTTGTATGTGCCTTGTGTTTGCAAAATAAAAGTTATCAATTGAATAACTGCAGTACTATTGGCCCTTTTCTCTTTCATTTAAATGTTCGTGTCTACATTATTCAGTGGCAAGCCTAAAGCCAAGTTTTCCAGTTGGCATATCTAAGAGGAACATTCCCCTTGTGGAAAATCAACCATGTACAAAATAAGGAATGACTAATTCCGAGGCCATGTGCCTCCCTTTTGCCCCCTCTAGATCTGCCCCTGGGTGGGTGGGGATGGTATAGATGATGGGTTGGGATGGAGGAGGGTTCCCCAGGGAGAGGAAGTGAAATCCACACAAATCAAATCTCTCCTAGATCAAAGGGAAAAGTAAGTGTACTTCTTTCTTTTAAAAGGGGAGTGTACATGCCCCTTTGAGGAAACTCCTCCCCCCTATTCTTTGCACCCCTGTGTTTGAGCATGGGATTGGAATTATACCGCCATGTTTCGAGTACAGGGAAGGAGAGTATTTACTTGCATGAGAAAGAACATAAAAATGTCCTTAAATAGCCATTAATTATAAAAGGCAAAGTGACCGGCATAAGATAAAACTGTCCATCCTACCCCAACAGTCCGAAGTCAACTGGATCTGAAGTCATCTCAGTCCGAAGTCATCTCGGTCTGATCGGAGTAATATTGGTGATTCGTACTATTAATTATTATTTAACGGAATTTTACTTGTATCTTTTACATTATTTTGACAACCGAGCATACTCTTTATGATTCTAAATAGATTTGGTATTCTTTATTTTTTTAATATTTATTATTACGTGTAAGTTTGCTTGAAAGTTTTGACTTTCAACCAAACATTAACTTCCTTAAATTAAATGTCCTACATTAATTTTTTAAATTATTAAATTTGTACGGTTTTGATATTTTTTATTGATTTGTATGTGTTTTACTGGAAAATTTGTTTTTGGAATAAATTTTCTGTACACAAACTGCAAATGCTGCAAAGGAAAGTTCATTTTCTACCATTTTTTTCCTTTAGTTTACCTAAATCAAGCTTTAAAAATGTGCCTTTTTTTAAACTGTGATTATTATTTACTTCTGAGATTACAAAGTGTTTATAAAGCTCAGTGATACATGCCAATTACTTCCCGTCAACCACACGTTTAATTAAATTTCCGGACCGAGTTGACCCTAAACCCCTGACATGTAATGTACAGTA